>VDFB02148687.1:0-10704 GCA_007258455.2 Sequoia sempervirens | reverse complement strand
TTACCATCCTCAGACCGATGGTCAAATAGAGGTGGTTAATAGGGTGCTAGGTAACCTTCTAAGTTTCCTAACTAAGAAGTATGGACAGACATGGGATATGGTTATCTCACAAGCTAAGTATGCCTACAATGACAGTGTGAACAGGACCACAGGGAAGAGTCCTTTTGAAATAGTGTATGGGATGCACCCAAGAGGTGTGTGTGAGCTCAGATATCTTGGAGCTATGGAGCATAGGAGTGGACATGCAGAGGACTTCACTCAGACCATGAAAGAGATTCAGGAGCAAGTAAAGAAGACAGTCACCGAGGCTACACATAAGTTGAAGGATAAGGTAGATTTGTCAAGAAAGGATTCACAATTTGTAGTAGGAGATTATGTCATGGTTCACCTCAAAAAATATAGGTTGCAGAAGGGTACATCAACCAAATTGCAGATGAAAAGAGTGGGACCATGCAAAGTGTTAGCTAAGTATGGGAAAAATTTATACAAGGTGGAGTTACTAGCAGATCTAGGGATTTCACCAGTGTTCAACATTATTGATTTGATCAGATATAAGGGAACAATCAGTAACTTAGATTAGGAAAGTAGGGAGATCTTCAAGGATGTAAGCAACATAGCCTTACCTATTCTAGACAAGTTACAAGCAGAGAGAATCCTGGAGTCAAGAGTGAAGAAATCTACAAGGCACAAGGTGTATATGGAGCATCTTGTCAAATGGAAGAACAAACATGAATCAAAGGCTACTTGGGTAGATGAAGCTATGTTCAAGAAGTAGAGCATTGATGAATCACTACTCTCTCCTCACATTCCTTAGTGTTTGTGCAGGGAGGGGGAGAATGGTGCAGGAGCACTTGGGAAACACTAGCTTTTCAGAAGTCTAGAATGAAGTTTTATTTTGTTGTGTTATATTGAGGTCATGTTGACCATTTAGTTAGAATTTTAGGTTTATGAATAAGTCTTGATCTATTGTGATTAGTAGAATAAGAAGTGAAGACGATGTATGGGTTTAGGAACAAAACTTGCTTAGGTTGCTAACAATTGGTAAGAATTGGAAAACACAGTGGGTTTTGCAACTCTTACTTTTAGGTCTTGAATAAGTCCGACGAAGGAAGATAACTGATTGAGGGACCTTATTTAAGGTGTTCCTTGACTTGAGAGTGGGGTTGGAAGTTTTGTTATTGTGTAAACACTTAGTGGATTGAAAGAAAACAACGCTTTTGTGTTTTATTTTTTGATTTCTATCTAAAAAGTAGTGTTTAAATGGATTGAGTCTATTACTATTTTGCATGTAGGATGTAGTGTTGATAGAATACAAGTTTTCTATGCCATTTTCTAGTCTTTTTGATTCGTTTCCATTCATAGTTTGTAAATAGTTCACTTTTACCCTGTTGCTGCTCTGAACCAGACAATTTTGAAGAAATGGAGTGCTAGACCACTTTCCCACCATACAAATTGTATGTCCCTTTGGGAACAATGCGTAGACTCCATTTTTGTACATATGGTAGTATATAGGGGTTGGGAAAGGTTAGGAGCTATTGGAAAGATCTTGCCCTAGGCGAGCTAGAGTGGTGCCCGACTAGGAAAGCAAGAAGTGCAGAGCACATAATTCCATAGGGGTGTCAAGTTCTTGAAAATTTTCCTTTTGGAGGTGGTAGGTAAGTGCCTTACGTAGGTATGGTATGAAGGAGAAGCCTCCATCAAATCATTTGATGTGAGAACAAGTAGATAGTTTGAAAATAGCCAGACATTGGCTTAAAAACACTAGAAAATGCTCATTTTCAAGTTCAAGTATTGTACAGATAGTTGAGGCTTAAGTACTCAAAAATCCTTGAAAAGAGTCCATTTGATACAAGAATCACAAAGAAAGGAGTGTCTTTTTGGAAATTTTTGAGCAAAGACCAGATTTCTCGGTGATGGAGGCCTAATTGGGGCTCAAGGGCTAGTAGCCTTTTTAACCCTGGAAGAGGGTTTGGTGAGAGCGATGAGTAGAAGGTGGAGTTTTGGAGAACCTTCAAGAACCCTTAGGAGGATGACGTAGCCATTTAAGACATTTCTACACCCCCTGAAAGATCAAAGTGTGTGTTGAGGATAGGTTAGTCTTTAGGGTTGATTAAGGGCTAAGGGAGTGTTGAAGCATTACCCCAAGGTTGGCTTGGCTGGCGTGTTATGAATTGATGGTTGGGTTGGAAAGGTGAACTGTGGGAGCTCCTACACAATTAGTATGTCCTAAAGGTTAAGGTGGTGGAGGTAACAACTACAGGGTCTCTCTCCTAAACAAGATCCTGCAAAGCATGGAATAGTGAGTGTTTCCATCCAACCCATTTCCATCAGAAAAGTTCGAGAAGATTTGAAGAAAGCTGAAATAATAATAGCTTCTAATGTAGAAATGGCTAGGAAGATCACATTCCTTAAAATTTCACACATACCCGCAGGCTTCAAGCTCCGACATACCAATAGAGAGTTGTAAAATACGAAGTCTGATGGGCATATTCCTAGTGGAGGTGGTGGTGGAGATCAAGGATGTGGTGGTGGAGGAAAAAATAAGAATGATAATTATTATTTTGAAGATGATGAGGGAAGTAAGAAAGGGGGAGGTGATGGTGAAAGTGGAAAGGGTAAGGATAGTAGCCACTTTGATAGCAAGAAAGATGATGAGCACAGACATGATCATAGGGATCGACATACTAGGAGGCCACTCCAAGTAGATAGATACTAGCAATTGTGTTTCACTGGAATACCTAGCTACCCTAACCCATTCCCTAAATATTTCAGGCTTGCTCTAGTCAAATTCTCTAGAAATAATGCCTTCAGTGGTGAAGACCATCTCAAAGCATTCGCTAATATTATGAATGATTTTGAGGTGGAGGAAGAAGATGTCATGATGAAGTTGTTCATGCAGTCTCTCATTGAGGATGCACAAGAGTGGTATAGAAGTTTTCCTACTGCAAGCATTAGCTCCTAGGAGGAATTCAAGAGCATTTTTAGAGAACAGTATAGTGACAAGACTGATTCAAGCTTTCTATTTAATCAATTTAATAATATTGTTAAAGGATCCAATGAATCTATTGTTGAGTTCAACACAAGGTTCCAGAAGGCTAGGAAAAGGTTTCCTTCTCATCTACAATTAAATGATCATGTGTGTTTGGTAAATTACTGCAATGCTTTTGATGCAAAAATGAGTTACCACTTGCTAGATAAGAATCCTCAGTCATTAAGGGAAGCCTTTAAAATGGCTAAGCATATTGAAAATACTAGTAGAGCAACTGGTAAAGTTGGTAGAAGAGATGATCAAAAACTCTTTAAAAGTTCAAAAAAGGAAGACAAGAGTTCAAGTGCTAAAGGGGGAACTATTGAGGACAAGCTTGATAGTTTTATGAAAACTATCAATGATAAGATTGTGAAACAAGAGAAGGTTTGGCCTAAAAACTATCAAAGGAATGAAAGACCCCCTAGATTGCAAGACCGCCCATATAATACCAATTGGTATAATGGGAAGCCTGTCCTAAATAATCACAGAAACATTCCCAAAATAAAGTTCCTCCAGACCCACTGCAAAAGAATTCAGGGAATTTTGTTGAGGATACTCCTTGGTGTATGACTTGCCAAATGCCACATTCCTCGCAGCAATGTGTAGTAGCATAGATGGTTAAAGTAGAGGATGACATACCAGAGGACTGTGATTAGCAAGATCAAGAGGATGGTGATGTACTTATGATTATGGGAGATTTTGATGTTGCCTGCAGTGAATGCTCTTTTGATGAAGGTTCTTATGAAATGGATGTAGATAATCAAAGGCAAATTGCTAATGCATATCATTAGCAAGTTCTTTCTGATGAGGATTCCAATAGTGATGTTGAGGCTTACAATTTGGAGGCAATTGAAGATGGTGTTTCATTGAGAAGACCCTCGGAAGAGGAAATTGCAAAATATACTGTAGTCTTAGCTGCCCAAGCCAGAAGATCCTATCATTTAAGGAATAGAACTGTTGGAGGTGAAAAGGGTAGTCCCATTGGTATATTCATCAAGGAACAAAACACCAAGGGAAAAGAACATAAACCTAATGAAAAAGTAGAAGCATCAAAGCTAAGAAGGTAGGGGAGATAAAATTTGGGCCAAGAGAGCAAAAAAGCCAAAAGCTATTCAAGGACATAAATCCCCTACTAAGAAATTAAAGACATAGAAGCAAACTCCTAAAGCCACAAGGAAGGATGCTAAACACAAGGATGAGGAAACAAAAAATCAACAGAAAGATAATAGCAACGAACAAGGTATGCCCTCAATTGAACTTCCCAAGTATACCTTGTTGATATGTTTCAGTTACTTAGCCAAGTTAAAGTATTTGTGCCTTTTCTTGAAATGATGAGGATAGAGGAACATAAACAAAAGGTAGTAGCCCTTATCATTGACTCTGGTTCATCCAACAATATCATGCCAGTTAAAATCATGGATGCACCAGGGTTAAAGGTTGATAGGACTCATGGAAAGTGTTATGCCATGGATGCCAGAGAAATCTCTGTTATAGGTGTGATAAATGAACTTCCTTATAGGTTGGCATCCTACCCTGACAAAGAATTTAAAATGAGTGTGGTAGTGGTAGATATTCCACCTAACTATGGAATGTTGTTATCATGAAAATGGAGTGCATATATGGGAGGCAGTATGTAGTGTGACATGTCTTATGCCACATTTTCCATTGATGGTAAGAATTCCCAAGTAATGAGGGAACCTAGGGTACCACATATGTTGGAGCATATTCCTAAAGATGACACAATTATTTTCATAGATACCAATATTGGTGAGTTCATAGTAGAAGAAGTACCAAGAGAGGTTGAGAGGTGTCCTGCACCTATATAAAATGAAGTTTCAAGAGTATCTGATAAAGAGGGACTGTGGAAAATGTACTTTGATGGTGCAAGCTCTAAAGAAGGATCTAGTGTAGGAATTTTATTAGTATCACCTACTGGAAATACTTATAAGTTCTCTTTTACATTGTTTTTTTTCTGTACAAATAATGTGGTAGAGTATGATGCCTTATTATTGGGATTGAGACTCGCTAAGAAGAATGAAATAAGAAAGCTAATGGTGATTGGTGATTCTGAACTTGTGATATCCCAAGTAAGAGCTAAGTATGCCTAGAATAATAACAAACTAAAGCAATACAAGAATGCTATATGGGATTCCATTGAGCACATTGATGCTTTTGGGATTGATTTAATGGAAAGATGACATAATAGAGTATATGATTTACTTGCTAATATTGCATTAAGACATGATGATGTAACTTTCATAGGAATTTCTAAGTTCGAGATACAGACAAGGCCATCCGTCCCTAACAATGTATACAACTGGAAAAATTTTAATGATGATGAGGATATTCTCAAATTCCTAAATTGTGCTAATAAATATGAAGGTCAAGAGATTGAATTTGGTGGATTTGTTGAGAATATTAATGGAAAGAATACGGTGTTTGGTAAAGAGGTCATCCTATTAAAAAAAAAATCCCCAAACGCCTTGTAGCTCTTGAAAGGATCTTTGATTGTTAAGATACAAACAAGGCCAAAACAACTACTGCTCACCCATAGGACCTGGTGGAAGTAAACTTAGGAACTGAAAATTCCCCAAAGAAAGTTTATGTAGGAAAGAAGATGAAGCCAAAGGTGAAGGCAATGTTAGTTGCCTTACTTAGAAAATATAGACATGTCTTTGCTTGGTCATACGATGACTTGAAAGCTTATAGAGAGGAATTTTTTTAGCATGAAATTCTTTTAAAGGATCATGCAAAACCTTTCAGGAAAAAGAAAAGACCAATTAATCCTACTTTAGCTCCCAAGATGCAAGAGGATTTGGTAAAGTTGAGGGATGTTGGTATTATAAAACCCATTAGACACTCTTCATGGGTATCTAATTTGGTACCAATAAGAAAAAAGAATGGTGACATAAGATTATGTGTTGATTTCAGGAACTTGAATGTATCCTCATTAAATGACAATTATCCATTACCAAACATGGAATCTATGTTATAGGTGACTAGTTATGAGCTACTGTCAATGATGGACAATTTTTCAGGTTATAATCAAGTAAAAGTAAAGGATTCTGAGCAATACAAGACTGTATTTACTACTCCTTGGGGTACCTACATTTATGTCAGGATGCCTTCTATCTTAACAAATGCAGGTGGCACATTTTAGAGAGCTATGGATGTAGCTTTCTTAGATTTTATTGATTTATTTATGGCTGTATATCAAGATGACCCGACCACTTATTCCAAGAAAGAGGAAAATCATTGTATGCATTTAGAAAAGGTATTTGTTAGGTCATTAGAATATGGGATATCATTGAATCCAAAGAAATGTACCTTTGGGGTCACTAAGGGAAAGTTGTTAGGGAAAATTATGTCCAAGGAAGGAGTAAGAATAGACCCTGAAAGAGTGGCAACCATTGACAAGATCCCTTAGCCAAAAAACGTCAAGGGCATTCAGTCATTTTTTGGACAAATAATGTTTTTTGAGAAGGTTTGTGACTAACTTTGTAGAAATAACAAGACCTATTTCCAAAATGCTAAAGAAGGGTGAAAAGGTGCTTTGGATTGAACAACCTAGTCGGGCTTTCAAGAAAATAAAACAAGCTATTAAAGAGGCTCTAGTTTTAAAATCTCCCAATTTTTCTAAACCAATGCACATTTTTTCTTTTGCCTCTTTTCATACCGTTGTTGTTGTCTTACTTCAAAAAAATGAGGAAGGTTTTGAACAACCTATTGCATTTTTTAGCAAATCTTTACAAGCTACATAATTGAAATATAACACTATTGAGAAACAGGCTTATGCTTAGGTAAAGGTTGTAAATAAGGACTTACTTACAAGGGGCTACTATCATAGCTTTTGTACCAAGTGTTGTTGTGAAAGATATTTTTACTCAGCAAGAGACAATAGGTAGAAGTTGTAGATGGATCAACATGATCTAGTAGTTTAACATTGATGTTTAGATTACCAAACTGGTAAGAGGATAGGGCCTAGCCAAGTTAATGGCAGAGGCTAATTTGGAAGCTAATAAGGTTAATCAGACTGAAGTGATTGATGTTGCACCTCTCCATGATATGCAAACATGCAGATGGTATAGAAGAATTATCTAGTATTTACAAACCATACAATGTCCTGCTGACATGGATGACAATGATAAAAGAACATTGAAATTGCATGCCATCAAGTATGTGATTATTGACAATGAGTTATGGTGGAGAAGCCATTATGGTGTACTTCTTAAGTGTGTAGATGGAAAGCAGGCATTGGAAATTTTGCAGGAAATGTGCAATGGGGTGTGTGGTGGTCATTACATGGCAAAGACTATCGCACACAAAATTTTAAGAGCTGTATTCTGGTGGCTTGCTATTTTCAAGGATGCTCACAAGTTTGTTAAGACTTGTGATGCTTTTCAACAGTTATCAGGAAAGTTGAAGTTCTCTAGAAATTTACCACTCAGGCCTATGATAGTTCAATCTCCCTTCCAACAATGGGGAATAGATTTCATCAGAGAAATACCAGAGAAATCTAGTGGAGGCCACTCGTGGATTCTTGTTTCCACTGACTATTTTACAAAATGGGTGCAAGAAATACCCACAAAGAAGGAAACAAGTAAGGTGGTAGTTGATTTTCTATTAAATAATGTTCTCATCAGATTTGGATTCCCTCAAAGGATTATCTCAGATAATGCTATGTGTTTTAGGTCATATGAATTCAAGGACTTTTGTGAAAGACATGGTATACAAGTCTCTTACTCTTCACCTTACCATCCTCAAGGAAATGGTCAAGGTGAGTCTAGTAATAATAGCTTGATGGAGATAATCAAGAGAGTTGTGGAAAAGAACAAAAATGCTTGGGACTCAAAGCTAAAATTAGCAATCTAGGCAGATAGAGTGACTATGACAAAGACTACTGGTTATTCACCATTTGGCTTAGTGTATGGTCTAGATGCTAGATTTCCATAGAATAACATGCTCAAGATGTATAAGTTCATGCAAGAATATAATGAAGAAATTTGCGATGATATGCAGCACAAAATAAATAATCTAGTGCAATTAGATGAGACTAGGAGGGAAGCTCAAGTTAAAAACATGAAGATGCAATTGCAAGTTAAGTGTCTATATGACAAGAGAGCTTCTCCCAATTTTTTTGAAGTGGATAGTATGGTTTTAGCCTAGAATGCAAGAGCTCAGGATAAGGGAAAGCATGAGAAATTTGAAGCATTATGACTAACCCTTATTTGATAGTCAACACTCATGGGGAAGATTCATATTTCCTTTAGAGATTAATAGGTGAACTTTTTGAATTGCCAATACATGGAAAATTCTTAAAGCCATACTTCTCCTAAGTATGTTATTTTCCATGTATGATTTTCTTTTGTATATTATGTATATAGGTGTGTTTGCTTTTGTTGTGTTTGCTTTGGACCTACTACCTAGTCCAGGTAGCTCCCTGGTTTGGGTCCTCTTGTTTTTATCCAAATTTTTGGTCTACTTCAACCTGAGATTCTTGGGATCTCACTATGCCTGAAGGACGCATACATCCCCAGTCAGATCCACTGATGGAACCTACAATTTTTTTTTTCCATCTTAAACCTTTGTCACATTTAGATATAGAACTAATATATGAGGGTTTAGGATTCATCTTTCATAAACACTTGTAATGTTCTATTTTGTTGTTGACTCCATATTTCCTGTTGCTAGTCATCTTAAAACTTCTTGTGTATATCATTATCATTTAGTAACCAGTTCCCCAATCCTAAGTCCAAGAATCCTAATTTTTATAATGTTAAGTTAAAGGCTTGTTTGGCCTTTACATCCTTTGCATTATAATGGCTTAGGTTTTTTTTAGTCCTTTCTATTGTATCATCCTAGAGGGTCCCCCCATTAAAACAATTTATGAGCAAGTGCCTAAATATTTTCACTTAAGTTCTGTTGGCCTTTATCTTTATCACTCATCGTTGATTACTTTTGAAGTGTATGTTCCAAATCGGTGATGAGCAATGAGGTGGTATCTCTTTGATATTGCTCATCGTGAATAGTTGTGGAACTCTTAAATTGAATGTGTGATGAGTGATGTCCTTTGTATTAATTAGGGATCGCTTATCACCAATAGCTTTTGATCCTTCAATGTTGTAATAGCAATAAGCGATGCCCTCTAGCCTTATGATATTATCACCTATCATAGATATGTTATGAAATGATAAATTCAAATCAGCGATGAGTGATGGGATGGATTTCCTTTGCATCACATCTCACGGATTTGTTT
This sequence comes from Sequoia sempervirens, assembly GCA_007258455.2. Taxonomy (NCBI): domain Eukaryota; kingdom Viridiplantae; phylum Streptophyta; class Pinopsida; order Cupressales; family Cupressaceae; genus Sequoia; species Sequoia sempervirens. Next base: position 1,420 of record VDFB02148687.1, on the reverse strand, counting down.
TAAGTGCTAAGTTCTATATTAGTGATATGTGATATGTAATGGCACTATGATGATCTCTCATTGCTAATTGCTTGTAAACCATATAAGGAGAATTAGCGATGAGAAATGGCCCAATGTTTTCTATCATTCATCATTGATCTATTCCAAAGCTTTCAACCTTGATTGGTTATGAGTGATAGATTTCCTTATTTTAAAAGTTTCTTTCACTAATCTGAGTACATCTTATCTGTGATGCCTTTTGTGCCGTTGATTTTCATGCAGGTGTAAATGTCTAGATCTAATGCCTTCACTATACTTCCTATCATTGATAAGAGCCTAGGTGTGAAGTTAGATTAGAAAGGAGTTATGGAAATTAATGTGATCAAAGGATAGGTTACATATCCAATGGTTGAGATTTTACCACATAAAACACTTGCATCGCTGATGGAGTTGGACAAGGATGAGGTATATTAGTGATAAGCAACAACTACTACATGAAGAGGCAATGTGGAGGAATCCTAAGGACTTCACATAAAGAAAAGAGGAAGGTGGTGAGATGAACTAATAACCATTGATGTAGTTTTAAAGCTGAATGATCAACAATCAGGGTTTAAACCTGAACAACTAATTGTCAATTTTCATGTGCGAACTTACTATCAAGCATTAATGGTGGCATGCCTCTCTCTTGGTCGTAAAATAAAGTAGATACCTAGTTTATCATTCACTTGGACTCATTGGCTTGTAGAAGGGATACTAGGAGCTGAAGAAATTGTGAGGGAAGCTTCATAAATTACTAGTAACAAATGTGGCATAACGTTCGCCCAGGTAAGCAAAAGTGATATCTCCTTCTAGCTGAAGTATTAAGGTGAATACCTTAGAGAGTTGATAAGAAATTGGGGAATTGTCTATTTTTTCACTATTGATAGCTTTAATTGGGTGATTAAGCACTAGGTAAATTTTTAGGAATGTGTCTTGCTCAATAGGAGTGCTTTGTGCTCTCATAATTGTGAAGGGTTTCTTTTGACAGTAAGAAATTGTAAACCCTAGTTGTATTACATTGAAAACATGAGTGATCCAAAGCCTAGTGAATCAAGTATTAAACTAGAGAGAAAACCAAAATAGAAGAGGGTTAAATGACTTAAAACTCAAGATGTTTCAACTGAGTTTAATTCTAAGCCACTGGTAGTGTCCAACCCTTCACCAAGTACTCCTACAACATCCACTAGGTCCAAAAGTGCAAAGAAAGAAATAAAAAAAATTATGCAAGAGGCCTATGGAGACATAAAGGAAGGAGGGTCACAAATTAGTAAATGACCCATAGGTCAAGTTTTCGTGACCACTAGGTTAATTGATAGTCCTGGTGAAATTGGTGAAAAACCCCAACCTTAGAGCAGATGGAAATTGTTCCAGTATTATTTCAATAGGCGGCATTCTAGCAAGC
>VDFB02148685.1:0-36828 GCA_007258455.2 Sequoia sempervirens | reverse complement strand
AACCTCTATAGGGATACTAACCCTCCTTAGAGAAGGAGAGACTCAAGGGTATGAGTACCCAAGTATAGTTGGTTATATGGTGGAAATGGTGAATGGGTGAAATGGGTTGCATGAGAATGGATATAAATGAGAAACTTGGTTCTTTTTGTTTTCATGAGTCTCCCCATATGGAGAGTAGTCCATCCTTTTCCCCTTTTGGATTCTTGCTAGAATCTTTGTGCAATTTTGGAATCCCTTGGGAGGGTGTAACTTTGTGTTTGTGTGTTTTATTTGATTGAGTGGCTATATTTGACATGATTGTTGGTATATTCAATCCCTTGGTTACCTCCTAGCTTAGGGGTGGCTAGTTTTCCAACCTAAGGTTGGGTGGTGAGCACCTGATTGGCCTTTAGAAGAAATTTTGCATCATGTGTAGGTTATAAATGAATGGATACATTATAGGTATAAAGAAGTCGCATCCATAGTTCATTCAAAGTACCAAGGAAGTCACCCCCATGCACAACCTTTCTTTTGATGGTTAGAAAAAAAAGGGGAAAGAAGAAAGCATTTATAATCTATACAAGAACTTGTTATCTTATGAGAAAAAAACCTTGTATTATGAGTAACAAAGTTTAAATAACTGTTATATTATATCAGTGTTTAATATCTATATTTATCTGATTGAATATACTTCATACCATAGAATCTAATTATGTTGTTAACTTGCTTGACTTTGTTGTATATGGCATAAGATTTTATGTTGGGGGTCGATCACTTTGTTGTTGCTTATCCCCCTATATATTATGTATATATAATATTCTCTATGTTCTTTCTATGATGATTGATTTCTAGAACTCAATAATTGTTGTAAGCATCATTATTGCATAATCGTTAATAATATATATATCTGCATATGCCTTACTATATATATATATATAATCGTATTTTGTTCCTTATTTATGCCTATGATATTCAAATCTGCCCTCTTCATACTCAAAATATATTCATTTTATATCCTCATTCCTGACTGAAGAGATGCATCCTTTTGGAAGGTGATAACCTTTTGGAAAGACATGACATTTTGTCAAGGAGATGACTATTTCCTTTAAACTCTTTATTTATCCTTAAATGCTTTTATATTTTCTATCACATAGAACTGTTATTTACATTAGTTTAGAGTAATCGCTGCCTATAGGCATGTAGGGTGATCATTCCTTAAATGGGTGATCATTTTCTTACATCAATCGTCGTTTGCAAAATATTATATATTTTCTTATTTTCATATTAGTTTTTACATATATTTTATTAATATTTATAATATTATATTATAATTATTATAATATTACATTATTAATATTTGTATTTGTATTTTGTTATTTATTTCATTTATTTATTTGTATTCCACTACTTTGATAGAAATAGTTAGAACTATGTTGAGTAGCAATGGGATGAGGCTACGTATTGTTATTTGATTGACATGTAACGCCCCGCCACGCAACCCTAGGGGAAGTTGCAATTTACTACTCAAACGTACTATTTTTTTTTTTGTTTAAGTACAATTAACAAGCAAGTTCACTACCCAAAGCCAACAACCCCTAAGGTTACGAGACTGAGTTTACTTAAACCCAAACAAGAAACATGAATAGAAACCATAACATTTAATTATTTAATAAATTAAATACACATGCATTCCATACATGATAAAATTACTTCAAAGGCATAAGAGTTACCACATGTTTCCACTAACAATAATTTACAATACGATTACAACTCTCATTCCCCGAATGAGGTAAATACAATAAGCATGGTTACAAATTACATCTTCCACCTCGATACAAATTAGGGGTAATAAAATTACAATAATAACTGAAAAGAATAAACCATGAAAAAAATCTGGATCCCACGAGCTCTCCAACTGGAAATCTCGTCAACACGAACAAGAGGATGACCCAACGGATTAAGGTGCACGTTCCACCCAACCATATGATACCTGAAGGCTCACCCCCCGTGCTAGGAGATAGTAACAAGGATTCCTAGGCAAGACCATCTACCTCTAGACACAGGCTACTCATAACTTAACTAAATTAAATACAAGTACAACATCACATAACACAATGGTTACAATGCTTCCAGAGTTAAATAATCAATTGCATCACCGATACAAACATATTGCTGACTTAGGAGAAGTGTCATCACAATGTCACATGGGATATCCTGGTATGTCTTCCTAGGTCCCGACCCCCATCTCGAGATATCTTGGAAACCTCTAATGACTCTCGACCCCTCATGCAATCCAATGTGGAATAAGTTATCTCTCGTAAAGATGAGATAACGATCTTTCCATTCCAGGCCTTCTCGTCCCATCCCAAGTCTAAACAAGCCCTTGTGTCCATGAGCGAGGAAAAATTAATCTTGTTAAGTGTTTGATAAACCTAAACCTCTAATAAGTTTATTTATGTTATCACTGAATTAACTAACTTACAAAGAGTTACCTTGACACCACTTTGTGTGTTGGCCCTCATTGCAAGCCACTTCTCTAAGACAACATGTGGAATAGCTCCACACCCAAGGGTACACAAGTGCGACCTAAGGAGAATAACTCCCTATCCACGACATAAGTCAACACACCCCGTTCATGATAACTGGGTAAATAACTGGATCCAACAAGACGCACTACCCAAGGAAAAACAAAGGTTGACTAACACATTATGACAACCCCCAAACTCAAAAGGAAACCCAATCTGGAAGACTTACATAACATTTAACTCTATTTCCCCAACATCACGAAAGAGGGAGATTACATAACGAAAGGGCAATTTGACGATTTAATCACCTACTTTAGGATTTCCTAAATCCAAGCCAAACAATGACATATTGCATGTAATCAATTAAAATAATTAACATTAATTGAAATCAGAAGTTTAAACTAATTGTTTTCTTCCAACTTCCTCAATTACAACTAATGATCAAAATCAATTTTCTAAAAAAAATCATTCTCTTACAAAATCAATATTTGCATCATTAAATAAAATATCCCTCTTAATATCAATATATTTAAATATAAATATATATTAAACATATATATATATAATTATATACTCAACGTATATACAATTATATATATATGTTTAAATATATATAATTATTATTTAAATATGTTTTTATAAAATCAATTCAAACTTCAACTCTTTAAATCAATTCCCATTTATTTAAAATATATAATAAAATATGTATTTAAATTATAATATATTATATATATAATATGAATATTATATATATATATAATATATATATATATTATATAATATATAATATAAAATAAAATAAAATAAAATAATTTAAAAAAAAAAAGTGAATACTTTTGTTTGACTCGCGGGCCCCCAAAGGAGAGGGCGACCCACTTGATGCCTGCCTCCCCTGTGGAGGCCAACACTGCCTATGGCAGCACTTCCCCCACACAGTGTGGGGAGCGTTGCCACAACAATGCCCCTCCAATGGGGCATGGCTGTGCAACCATGGTTGCGGCCTCCCCCAGGATAAAATATAATTTATTTATTTTTTTAAACTTAAAAAAATAAAAAACGAAATTCCCTTGTTCTTTGGGGATTTTCTCATAAATTTTGACAGTAAAAATTTTTTTGAGACAATTTTTTTTTTCCAGAATGCCCAAAAACATATTTATAATAAATATATGTATATATATATATCAATAGAATATATATACACATATATATTTATAAATATATATATAAATTTTCCATTTAACAGTCAGAATGAGCAAATTTTTCCTACAGAACAAAATACCCAGCAAAAGGATTTTCAAGCATAAAATTCTTAATTTCTAATTCATAAAAGAAATTCCTTTTGTTCATCTTTCAATTTTCTATTGTTTGAATATTTCTTTGATTTCTTTTTCCATGATTTCAACAAAGGTTTTTTCAGATTTGTTTACAACCAAGTTTTAAAATTGAAAAAAAAAAAAAATTCAAAGCATTTAAAACAATAAAGAACCTGTGATCTTGAAGTTTGAAGAAACAATCTAATGCTGAGCTTCTTGCCAATTCAAAACTCCAAATCTCCTTCCAAGTCTCCACCTTCAAATCCAAGATTGAATCCAACTAGAACAAAACCCTCTTTTTCTTTCTTTTTACAACAATTTCTCTCCAAAATTGAAATTTTTTAAAATCCAAAATCCAAATGGAATGGCTCCCATAAGTTTTCTCCCAAATTTAGTGGAATACCCTTCCCAAGCAACAATCTGCCAACCATCAACACTCTCAGAAGCCCATTTAGCCAAACAATCAACAACCCTATTCCATTCTTGCAAAATATTGACAAAAGAAACCACCTCCATCAACGAGCTGACCTGCAAAATCTGCTGAACCAACGTAGCCAGCTACCAACAAACATCAGACACCTTATGTTTATTAAGCAGGTTAATCAAGACCTGTGAATTAGATTCACAAACAACCTTGCGCCACCCCAAAGCATAAGCTTGCTCAAGAGCGTAAAGGATTGCCAAACCTTCCATAAGGTTGATAGTCTGCAACCCTTTATGAACAGAAAAGAAGAAAACCACCAAACCCGAAAAATCCCTTCCAATCCCCCCAATTCCAGCAGGCCCAGGATTTCCCCTTGACGACCCATCAATATTGATCTTCAGAAAGCCAACCTGAGAGGGCAGCCATCTACCCACCTGTTGAACCTTCTGAATCACCTGCCTTCCTCTCCTGACACCCATAGAAGCCAAAGACAACCCCTTAATTCCTAGTCTATCAGCCACCTCTGAATCCCCTTTCTCCAAAGGAAACTTCACCTCACACTTAGCATCCACCGTCTCCTGAATCATGCCAACAATTCTGTGCCAAACTTGCTGGAACAACATCATTTCACCACGAAATATTCTGCAATTTCGTTCCAACCAAACCTGCTAGAGAATGAAAGTAGGTCCAACATACCACACATCCTACAAAAATGAGACCATAGAAGGGGGCCTACCCAAACTACTCCAAAAATCCACAAGGGAGGAAGCATGAACACAAGGAATTTTCCAAACTTCCCACCAAGAATGCCAAAGCCGCAAAGCAAAGGGGCACCTAAAAAACAAATGAGTTGAATCTTCCTCACCAGCCCCACACAAGACACATAAAGAAGGGCCTTGGAATCCCTATTTTTGAATATTATCCCAAGTCAAGCACCTATTCCAAGCCAAAGTCCAAATAAAGCAGTTGCACTTCGGCCAAGAGAGCTTGATCCACACTTTCTTCCACCATTGAACCTCCACCCCTCCAATCTTATGAGATAACAACACCTGATACCTAGAAGCAGTTGTGTAGACACCCTTAGGATTAGAAGCCCAAGAAAGTATATCTCCATCCTGAAGGGAACTACACCGTCTACTAGACAAGATGCTATGAAACTCAACACATTCCTCATCCATACCCACAATAGGCCACTCACCAGGATTCTTCCATCTTACCACCGTCAGCTGCTCATGAGAAGAGATATCCTTAAAATCACTCATCCTAGACCAACCCGCCTCAAGGAATCTCTGGCACAAATTCAACAGATTAGGAAACTGAGTGACAATAGGAGGAAAGCCATCCCAAGAGTCAGACTAGAAATGGGCCTCTGTCCCCTTTTTGCAAATCCAAAATAAACCCTCCTTGACAAGCGTAGCCCCTCTCTTGAGCGTACTCCAGGGGATATCTAGGAACATCCACCTGCGGGATCCCCAAGAGATACTTTTGAGATAAAATTCTGGCCCAAATTTGATCCTGCTCCACACACCATCGCCAATACAATTTTTCCACTAACGCCTCCCCAGACAGAGACAATTGTCTCAATCCAAGACCACCAAACTACTTTAGGCTAGAAACAATATCCCATCTGACAAGGCTCCATTTAGAAGATAGTAAACTACCAGCCCATAAAAATTGTCTTGCTAAAGAATCAAATTCTTTAACAAACCCCAGTGGAGCCACCTGAACCATGCACCTGTAAATGGGGAGGGCTTGCACCACCGACTTGACCAACTGAACACGACCTGCAAAAGACAACCACCTGTGGGTCTAGTAGTTAACTTTCACACGGAACTTGTCAAGGATGAGCTACCAAGAGTCCTTAGGTAACCTCCTAGCCGAAATAGGAATTCCCGAGTAAGTCAATGGGAGAACCCCAATCTGAAATCTCAAAATTTGAGCAATCCGCCTCTGAATGGGATTAGGGGAATTGAAGAAGATGGATGACTTATCTTCATTAATCAACTGCCCAGATGCAGCAAGGTACACATCCAACACTCTACGCAAATTAACAACTTCCCTAGTAGAAGCCATTCCCATCAAAGTAGTGTCATCAAGGAACTGCAAATGTGACTGTGGGGGCAATCCACCTCCCAAATTCCACCCCTGAATGAGACCCAACTCCACATTCCTTCTCATCAACTGTCCCAGGCCTTCGACAAGAAGAAGAAACAAGTAAGGAGAGAGGGGGTCGCCCTGGTGCAAGCCCCAAGAAGCCCCAAAAAGCTCAGAATGCTCACCATTAATGAGAACATAAAAAGAAACTGAAGTGACACAACTCATTACCCATTGAATCCACTCTTCCTCGAAGCCATACACCCCAAGAACCTTCCTCAGGAAGGACCACCGAACTCTGTCATATGCTTTAGCCATATCTAGCTTAATGAACATCGCCTTATCCTTAGAACTATCCATGGAATGAATGGTTTTAGTAGCTATAACAACCCCATCCAAAATTTGACGACTCGCCACAAATCCACTCTGCTCCTCAGAGATTAGAACTGGCAGCCACTTTTTCAATCTATTAGCAATCAATTTAGATATAATTTTATAAACCACATTGCAAAGAGAGATAGGACAAAATTGACTTAACCTATCTGCCCCATCACACTTGGGGATGAGAGTGAGAAAGGTGGAATTCAAAGCCCTTAACATCTGCTTATTCCTTTGAGATTCTTGAACAACCGCCAATAAGTCCAGCTTGATAATATCCCAAAATTCTTGAAAGAACTTAATCGGGAAACCATCAGGACTAGGAGCTTTCCCTTTCTTCATTTGAAAAACAATCCCCTCCAACTCTTGAAGAGAAATACCACCCATGAGGTGCTCATTCATCTCCCTTGAAACCAAAGAGGGAATACAAGAAAGGACCTGAGCCTCCTCCCCAGAACCCCCCTGCAACACCTCTCTGAATAAAGAACCAAAATACTGCACAGCTTCCCCCTCGATATCATGAAAGGAGGATAGGTGCTCCCCCATGTCATTCACCAGAACCGAAATAGAATTTCCTTGTCTTCTGGCTTTCACTGAGTTGAAGAAAAAAGAAGTATTTTTATTGCCTTCCTGAAGCCATTCAACTCGGGCCTTCTGTTTCCAAAAGATTTCCTCCCACAACTCACACTCCAAATCTTTCAAAGCTCTAGCCTCTTCCCGAAGCAAATTTTCAGTCACCCCATCCTCCCTGATCACCCTCGTAATACCATTCAACTCAGTCTAAGCAGCAGCCTTAGCAAGGAAAATATTACCAAAACATTGTTGGTTCCAGTGTTTAAGCTGATATTTGACGGATTGAAGAAGCTTAGCAAAGGTATACATTGTCATGCCGAAAGCAGGTCTACCACTTCTCCACCATTCAGCAACGCAAGCATGGAGAGAAGGGTCACGCAGCCACATGAGCTGGAACTTGAAAGAGGGAGATCGAGGCACACAAGTAGAAGAGATAGCCAGCTTGATAGGCCAATGATCAGAGCCCCGCCAGTCTAAAATTTTAGAACTAGAGGACCACAACCTGCCAACCCAGAAACACGAAACCAAAAAATGATCAAGACATTCAACAATGCAATTATTTCCCACCCTCTGATTATTCCAAGTAAACTAATGATTGGTGGGCTTGATATCAACAAGGTTCAAGGTAGAGATGTTGTCACGAAGCAACATCGCAGAGAGCTCCAACCTCGCAATACCACCCCGCTTCTCAGCCAGCTCAGAAATAGCATTGAAATCTCCAGCCATGATCCATGGATGGTAAGGAATCATGCTACGAACAAACCGAATATGGGACCACAAAAGTTATTTCCCCTAAATCTCAATAGGTGCATAAATATTAGAGAAGAGAATAGTTTCCCTAGTCTCAAAGCTAGAAGCAACCAAAGAAATAGAACTCTTAAAGGACATCCACCATAGAGGTCAAATCGTTCGAGGGTTCCATAAACAAGCCACACCCCCAGCAGACCCCTGAGCACCAATGCATTGACACCCACCACTCCACAACTTAGGCCTTAAACCAAACATATACTCAACTGATAACTTAGTCTCCTGTAAGAAGAGAACATTAGGAGAATTTCTCTTAATCAACTCATGAACAACTTTTTGTCTAGGGCCACTATTCAAGCCCCTTACATTCCAAGAGAGAACAATAATTTCAAGGGGCTTGAAAAATGAGAATCCAGGGTCTTTATAGACCCTGACTCCACCAAAGTTTCCACTATTAATTTAATCTTTTCCAAATCCTTTTTCCTACCGAACTTGGAAGACTTCTCACCCACAACTTTTTTAGGCTTCTTTTGATGAAGTCCCAATTGAGAAGAAGAAGACTTGTTATTCTTGACCCCAATAGAACCTGTAGGCACAACCAAAGAAGATTCTACACCACCATCCTTTATCTTACCAACAACAGGATCCTGCTCCACTTGGACCTCCATCTGAAGATCCACGTCCATTTGCAGCGCACCTGTAACCTGCATATCCTGAGTAGCCTAAAAAAGGAGACCCTCTTGCCTTGTACCCAAAGCACCCTGATCCAAATTCACCAGACCCAGATTCACTTCCTGTTGACCAAGATCATCCAAAATATCAAACCTGTTAAAAGTATCATTATCTTGTCTCTCCATCAAGGTCCTCTTCTGCCCCCGGTTCCTGTTACGGGCCTTGACAGGGATGAAACCATCCGCACCAACCCCATCACCAGGAATAGGATCCTTCCCCTTATCCACCCTAGGTGGGTTGCAAGGAGGTTGAGAAGACTGAGAATCCACAGGCTTAGCCCTTGGGAAACTTCTCTGCAAGTGACCATATTCATGACATAAATGACATCTAAATGGGAGGGTTTCATAATCCAATTGTTGCACCCAAGAATAAGGACCTGCACACATCTCCAAAGAATCTGGCAATGGCTTACTTAGATCAATTTCTACACAAATACGAGCAAAGGTCATCACCTTTTTAACCTAAGTCTGTTGCGAGGATCCAACCGGTTTACCAAGCATTGTAGCCAGCAAGTGCAGAACATCATCTCGCCAACACTCCACTGGAAACTGAGGAAGCCGAACCCACACAGGGACCTGATTCGGAAGCTCCTCAGCAAGGTTGAAACCCGCATGCCAAGGCTTAATAAACAGACCAACTTGGTTTTGAAAATAGGCCCCCCCCTCAAAGACCTTATTTCGGTCTGCCAAACAATTAAAGGTTACCATGAAATAGTTATTTTCCAAAAGCATAATTTCCATCTCGCCCTCTGGCATCCAAGTCTGTTGGGCCCAATTTTCCAAAAATTGTAAAAAAACACGCACCCCCATAAACTTACAATATAATGAATGCTTTGAATAATATTCTATGTCTTCAGCAGTCATTTCCATTGGAATCACCAACTTTGGCCTCTCCTTACATCGTTCTAAACATCCATTGATTTTTGAAATCCGAGAGCCTCCAAAAGAGCCCGCACCATCCATCCTTGGTTTTGATGAAAATAGGGTATTATCAAAAATCTTCGTTGCATGGGTTGGTGACTTAGCTCCAACCGCCGATCTGAAATCAATGTCGGGGAAACCCCCAACGTCTCACCTCGAGCCATTCAATCAAGGGCAGCCCGAGACGAGCATGCACCCCAAAAGAAAACAAAAGGTGGAAACCCTATAGCAAGGGCTCCACACACAGCCACCACCAATCCCAAACAACACACGACACCCCACCACATAGCAAGGTTAGAGCGAAAAAAGTAAAGCCAGAGGAAGGCAGTGCCTAAGCCAATGTGCTAAAGCAAGCACATAACAGCCCTCCACTAAAAACAACGCCAACCAAAAGGAAGATGCACGTAGATCCTGTAAAGCCAATGAAGAAAACCTACGCCACATTCCAAGCTACACTTCCAGCAAGTGAATCACCCAAGGAAATAGATAGGACCACCACCCGCCACATGAACACCCTCAGACCAGCGACGCCCCCCCCGAACTAGCGCATGCACAAAGAAAGCGAACAGAGCTAGGGCCTGACAGCCCTAGCTCGAAGAGCCGACCTCACTACCAAAAACACCATCCTTCATCATCCACCATAGTTATTGCTCCTCTATCTATTTTGGAGATATTTTTTTTTTTTTTTTTTTTAAATTTAAAACTAAAAACAAATTTATTTTCAACATGACTTTATTTCTTTATTTCATTTTTTTAAAATTTCTATTTCAAATGAATTTAAATGCTTTTAAACATTTTCATTTCCAAAAGAATTTAACTTTAAAATCTTTTTTTTTTTCAAAAAATTTTCACTTTTAAAATTTTCATTTAAAAAAAAAGAATTTAACACTTATAATTTCCAAATGAACAACTTGACTTAATCCCACACAATTAATTTAAATAATTAATAAAATAAATCTAATCCAAGATTAGATTAGTTTATTAGTTAAATTAAATTAATTAATAATTTAAGTAACATTTCTAACACTACAACTAGATTAATTTAATAACCTCCGAAATACAAAAAGCCATTTATTTACCTTTTTTAATCTTGAAATTAAATAAAAACCAAGGTGAAATGGACAACATTAAAACAACTAAACCCGACTACAACCCGACGACACACTATGACTAGGGTGATGACTTGGCATGGAAAACTTAGCTACTATCTCCCAATCGATTACCGTTGGTCAATGGACACGCTCAAACCTATGAAATCAGGTGGAGTCGATGTCCTGTACCTGTCAACCTGCGAATAAAGAGTACATCGAACATGCACATATATATATATATATCATTATAAAACACACCGTGAAGAGGAAATCCCAGAATTGTAGGGCGCTCGCAAGCAAGTGATACAATCCTGTCCCCTTCACCAATACAGACTTACTAACTGATGAGTCTAACATCAATAATATAATCAAAAGCATAAAGCATCATTAATTAAATATCTGCTACGCTAATTCAAAGCATGCCATAATGATAACATTAGAGTAAAATACCATCACATCAAATATAACATCCGCATCACTTTACAGTTAGCAATCAAATAGTAACCAAGTACCATATACAAAGTAATAGCAGAACAAAGCATAACAAAAAAAAACATTGTCCAATCAAAAGAGCCAAAATGGAGGGGTGCTACATGACAAATCTCTTTACTTTTCTTGGGTAGATAAGGCACCATATGAGAGTGGATAGGTAAAAATCCCTCTATTTCACACATTAGAGTTTTTGGTTGTGATGTTTTTGTTCATATACCTAAATAAAAAGTTTAAGATTGATAATAAAGATAACATATATATTTTTGCTAGTTATGGTGAAAATGTTAAGATATATATATAATAAAATCCTTTAACTATGAAGTGGTATATTGCAAGTTTGGTTTTAAGAGAAATAGGATTCAAGTCTAATCAAGTATAGCCAAAAGAAAAAAAGAATAAGATTATACAATTTGAAACCAAAAATATAAGTAGGAAGATGCATAGGTGGAAGAACATATTGGATAGGAAGGTGTACATGAAGAACAAACTCAAATAATTCAAAAGAATAAATGGATTTTATTACTACACACTTGAGAATTTCCTCAAATTAGTGGATCCCAATTGATAGGTATATCCCAATAGATTTATATTAATTATTTTCTTTATCTTATACCAAACATGAACATATATATGTGAGGAAACCTATTTCTTTGAAGTATTTTGAGTCTTAGATGGAAGTCATGTAAGAGGAGATGATGATCTTTCATAGATATGAGACATAGGATGTAATAAATTTTCTTAATGGAAGGAATCTCATTGGATGCAAGTGAGTTTAAATAAAAATAAAATCATAGTAGATGGAAAATTGGAGAGGTACTAGGTGTTTTGAGAAAAGCTTACTCTTAGGTTGAGGGGGTTGATTTTGGTGAAATATTTTTTCTTGTTATCAGACTAACTTATACTACTTCATATTGCTACTAATAATGGATGTTAAAATAAATTATGGGGATCTTAAGGAATAAATTTATATGAAATAACCTAGCATTTTTATGGTATACAGAAAGGAAAACATAGTCTGTAGGTTTAAATAGTCTTCAAAGTAGTAACATCATATCTAGTTTTAGAAGTTCGATGCTTTCAAATTGTATCATAGTTTTATATGAGTGGTTATGATCATTATTTTTCTTTTAAATTAATTGATGATTAATTACTAATTATCACATTGTATGTTTATGACTCATTGTTTAGTAAAAATAATAAGAGTATGGTTGGATAACTCAAATTTTAGTTTTCTTGCGTAAAGATTAGAAATGATAATAATATGTAAGGGTTTAAGGGCTATAAAATACTTTGTATGAAGATTATAATTTTTTTTGCTAGTAGAAATATTTATCTTAGTCAACGTAATAATGCTCAAACTATTTTGAAGCAATTCACTATATAAGAATATAAGCTAGTGAGTATTCCTTTACCTGTTAGTAATAAGTTATCTTTGGATAAATATCCTAAGTTAGATAATTATTTTGAGAATGTGTATAATATTCCTTATACTAGTTTTAGAGGTATCCTAAAGTATGATATGATATGTACAAGACCTAACATTGCCAAAGTAATGGGAGTTCTTAGCAATTTTATGTTTAACCGTAGTAGAGAGCATTGAGATTATGTGAAAAGGGCTATTTAGATATTTGTGAGGTACTTTTGAGTATTATATTTATTATTATGGGACTTATGGTGTGGGTGAGATTCTTGATATATATGACTTTGTTGACTTAGATTGGGATGATGATTTGGATAATAGGAGGTATGTGAGTAGTTATGTGTTCCTAATCTTTGGAGGAGCTATCCGTTGGATAAGTAAGAAATGACCCCATAGTTGTGATGTTCACTATATGATTATAATATTGTTAAAGTTGGTTATGTAGATACCCAAGATCTAAAGGAAAAATGGAAAGCACAAAAAGAGATCAATATGCAATGCTCAAGATTGCAATGTCCAAAATTGATTATCTCATAATTCAATATGATTTACGTATGAGACCACCTAGTTACATAGCCAAGCCGAGACATAAGATGTCACAAGATTATGGAAAGTGTCTTAAGCTTATGATATGAGACAACTTATCATAGCTACCTAGGAAATGATGAAATCTAGACATGCCAACTAAGTCTTCTAGAAAGAATCTTAGGACCTAAGTAAACTCAACATGTGAATATGTCCCCTTAGTCCCTAGTAAGTGAATTAACTAGGTACAAGAAATTTATTCACACCAACACCCCCCTTAAGTGCAACTTAGGGAGAAGATTATTATGCAAATGATGCAAAGATGCAAGAATGTGTCTCGATTAGTAGGCCATGTTAGGTACCCATGTATAAATGGAAATGAAATCTCTCACAAAATTCCTCCCAAAGAGATGAAAAAAAATGCTCTCAATGAAGCACAAGAGGTACAAAACCCCATACGAGGAAAAATACCCCCCCATAAGAGAGAATGAGACAAGAGACCATATGGCCCCCCATCAATGGTCAATCTCCCGCAATGGTAGAATCTTGACATTAAATGTTGAAGATGATCTAATCTTGCCAATGTTCATCCCCTTAGGAAGAAACAAAACCAAGATAGTATGCAAGATTTCTTCCCATTCTTGAAAGGATGATGTGGGAAGATGAATGATATGTGATGTCTCTAAACTATGCTCAAGTGTCTCCATATCAATGTTGAAAGTTGACACACTCCAAACTGGCATTCTAGGCCACATAAATGAAGAAGTCAATCCAAAATCTCCTAGAGACGAATGTAGAACACAATCCAAAGACAAGTATGCCTCCTCTAGATACAAATAAGCCTCCTCCAAATGATGTCCAAAAGTATCCACACTCATGTCAAACTATGAAGAATGATCACATGGAAAATTAAATAGAGGGTTAGAGTGTTCCCTCGCAACAAATGAATAAGGATCGTCTCCATCAAAGAGAAGATGTATGCAATAAATGGTGTCTCCCATTCTAAAATATGAGACTCAACAAATAACCCACCAATGTTTGTCAAGTATGCATTTGAAGTAGATGTAGATCCTATTGCAGTGAATCACAAGAACACTAGTAGAATTTGGCAAATAAATAACTACATGACTAAAACTTTTAGTCACAACAACTAAAGATGACTAAATTCTACTAATTTTTTGCAACACAATATAAATGACTAAACAAATGACTAATTTGATCATCATAAGTGACTAATTTGATTATCGGGTAAAAAACACAACAAAATAATTAGTCACACAAATAAAAACAATATGATATTAAAATGGATAATTAAAAAAATATTTCAAATTGAGGGAGTGGGTTGTAGTATAATATAATATAATATTTATATTATAATATAATATAATATTTATATTATAATATAATATTATATTGTATTATATTATATTATATTATATTATATTATATTATTATATCATATAATATAATATAATATAATATTATATTATTAATAATATTATATTATATTATAATATACTATAATATATAGAATTAAATTTATTTAATTTGGGAAAATGGTGCAAGATGGCGAAGTCGAGCGAAAAAAAGCGTGAGATTTGAAAGGGAGGCGTTGGGGAGACATTGAGGTGGAAAGTCATTCAAGACAAATGCCACCCACATTACCACAAGGTGAAAGACCCTGTGATGCAAAATCATAACCAGGCGGGAAGGATATCCCAGGGTGGTGAATGGAGGAAGGTATTTGATCCAGGAGTGAAGTCTAATAGATGGAAAATGAGTGGTGAAGGTAGGAACATGCAAATCAATGGGAATGGGTGCTTCTAGGAAAAGAGATGCCCTAGAGATGTGTCGACACCAAATTGGAAAAGTGAGAAGTTCAGAAATCCGAGGTGTACCAGCAAAACCTGGAAAGCAAAAGGATCAGAAAACCCTAACTTGGAGAGTAGAGGTAAAACAAATCAATGGAGCAAAGAAATGCTAGAAGTTGATCGAAGGATGAATCTAAGGGATCTAAATTTAAATAGAAGAATAGTGGGCAGGAGGAAATTCTAGGTAAAATGGAAAGGAAAGGATGCAAAAGATAGTATGAGATCGTGGGGGAGTAAGTTGTATACAATGCCATAAGAAGTGATTGAAGCAAGGGCAACTAGATTGATAGACAAAGCATTATTCACCAAATGGTGTGGACCAGGATGCCCTAAAGAGGAGATCAAGGATTGGTGGCAAAACAACTTCAGGGATCGGGTAAGCATTCACTAATTACCAAACTCCTTTCTCATAGAATGTATAGATCAAAATTTAAAGCAAGAAATTGTGTATGGAAAACCCCTTTTTTGAATGGTCATAACTTCCACTCCCTAAACTGGCAGACCTCCCATCGAAGTACTTGAACGTGGAGGCTATGGTGAAAATAGGGGATGCTTTAGGGGTGTGTTTAGGAGTCGACAAAGAATTTGTAAATAGAAAAGGAGTAGAAGCCAATATTTTGGTGGAAATAGTAGAGGGAATTGGAATCTACAAAGACCTAGAGATTTTGACAAAGTATGTGATCTATAATTAGAGTTTACAAAATTAACTTGTAAATTAAATCTAATTACAGTAATTTCCTGATCTAATACAGAATTGCGTGGTTATGAATCTTAACCGTTGAAATTACAAAAATTAGCATTCACTTGTTCTTATCCAAAATTAATAAAACATAAACTAATTACTTAAATATCATAATTAGAAACTCAAGAAATAAATATTGAAGAGAATTATAAAAGAGAAAAGAAGAAGAGAGATCACGAGCTTGATAACGGAGTTCACCGAAATCGGATACGTCTTCGGATTCGCCAAAAAGATGAATCAATATATTGCCTTCAAGACTTGGAATCTTCATAGGTTACAAAAAGGAATCAACTTTCGCCTTACAAGAGGCCTCCAGAAAGTGACTCCACCTATGACTATAGTTCCCATGTTGGCAAGATGTTCTTACAAAAGAACAAAAGAAGCTTCACAAAGCTTTTACAAATGAGGCTACTACAACCTATGCAAATTCTTCACCAAGTTACAAAAATCTCCTCCTGAGATTACTTGGTTTCAAGAAGAATTGGTTGTTCTCATACAACCCCTTTAAATACTATTACAATTTCCATATAGGGGATAAAACCATAATATTTACAAAACCATGTAATCTCCCCTTATATGGAAAGATCAAAACCAAATCCCCCTAATAAAACAATTAAATTGTTTTTTATGCCCTGTCTTCTGATATTCACGGGCTAAGCTTGTTTGTTTGTTTTAGAGGTTTCCATTTTGTTTGTTTTGTTTTCAACAAAAATACCCATTTTGGGGTTATTTGGTTAGGCCTCGGGCCTAACTCTTAAGCAAATTAAATCTGTGTCAACTATATATCAAAACACATTGTTGGTCTAGTGGTGCTTATAGATTTTGTTTCCTCGCCGGTCGGGGGTTCAAATCCCATTGGCCCATTTTTTTGTTACCCTTTCCAATGGTTTCTAAGAAAAAACCAACCGCTACCAACATATGGTTAGATGCAGACTATGCGGCACAACGGTCGGTCGGTGGGTTTGTAATATGGAGGGTGAGGGATCAAACCCCACCAAAAATTTTGGTAGAAATTCCACCAAACGAGTTGGAGGAGAGAGAGTGGAGGAAACATGTGGCGTGTGGACACAGTGCCACATGTCATTTTATGATTCTTCGATGCCAAATCACCTGCCATGTCAGCAAGCCAGATCATTGCCATGTCATCCTGACAGTTCACCATACGATTGCCATGTGTCATCCTATAATTGGTCCACACTTGTGTATGGTCCACGTCAACTGAGCCACGTCACCTATACGGCCTACCACATGTTGAGATGCTATTGGTCCACATCATCTTCGTGTAGTACAGACCATGCCACGTCAGAATGCTAACGTCATCAACTGTACCTTCTAGTCAACTTGGTCAACAACCAACTTTGATCGACTATAACTCGCACATACAAGCTCTGATTTGCTCAAAACAAATGTCGTCGGAAAGCTCTCAATGAGCTCTTCGTGATGACGTTGGATTATATCATTTTGGAGATGATGAATTTTTGACCCTTTTTCTCATCCCTGATACCTGAGTTGACCAGCCGTTGACCGACCTTTGATCGGCAATATCTCACACATACGGGCTCATATTTTACTCATTCAAATTGCGTAGAGACCGGTTCGCTGAACACTTCGACATGGTGCCACCTATGAGGACTTTAGGAATAGTTAAAATTTTAGCATCTGTAGATCCACCTAGATGAAACCTCCCCACTGAAAGACTTTTGGTCTCCAAAAGCTTCTTATTCCCTTGAACATGTCCTCCTCTGTGCAACGCCATTAATTAGGTCTTCAACATCAGGATGCTCACACCGCCACATTTTCCTTCTAAGGTCTTACACTTTGACAATGTAATGTCAACAACAACTTTCTTGTCGCCACATCTACCCTCTATAGGGGTCTTACATTCTGGCAATGCACAACTTCATAGTTCTTTACGATGCAGCTAAGAATGTAACGTAGCATACTCAAAGAAAAAAGAGAAACCGAGCATGGTAAACCTGTCGCTCGATGCTTCTTACGGAGTAGTTAACATTCTGCATCTTTCAGCAAAAATTTGGTATGCCTCCAAATGCTTCTTCAAACTTCTCGAGCATGGTACTCTGCCTCAGCTAAAAACATTCCTTCACATATGTCCTTCGAAATAGCTGATTGAAAGGTTTAACCATAAAGCTCTACATCTATTCGTCTAAAGCGACAAGGCTAAAGACAAGATCCTTCAAGAACTCCATTTGTTAACTGAGTTCAAACTTATCTGCAAACTGAGTCTTTAAGCTAAGAACATTCAGGTCGCTGTTTGACAGTTCTCAACAACTCTGTCAAAAGTGCTATTCCTTGAAAGCTTCGCACCGAAATAAACTGCAAGAAACTACAAGCAACAAATTTCTATCTTGCAGTAAGAAGTTCTTAAGTATTTCTTTTCACTAATTACAAGAGACATGACTTTCAATAGCCTTACAAATTCTCAATCATAAATAAATACAACTTCCTAAATAAACTTTACAAACAATTTTATTGAGTTTTATTCTCACAAAACCACACTAGCTTATCAACATATTTATCACACTACAAAAGACGTAATAAACACACACAAGCTGATATACTAGTTTGATGAGCGATGTTCCCAGCTCTTTCAAAGTTGTTTGAAGGAACTCTCCTTTACAGGCTACTGAGGTTGTGGTTGAGCTTCCTCTGGGACCACTCTAGAGGTGGTAACAATTGTCGGCTCCGCTTTAATCTCATCAACTCTCTGGTGGTTGGGTCTCTCAGTAGACCTTGATCGACGATGGAGCTCTAGATGTAGCTTCCAACTCTTTGCTTCCCAATGTCCACTGATGCCATAGTGGGTGCAGAAATTTTGGGTTCTAGAGGATTGCCCAGTTCCTCTTCCAAATCCCAATCCTTGGTATCATGCTCGTTTATTTGCCTCAATTAGATTGGTGATGCCTTGCTCAAAAATGCCAAGGCCCTTTCCTCTGAAACCCATCTTTCTAAGTAGCTTCAATCCCATGCCTTTTGTGTGCTTCTCGAAGTGCGCAAAAGAGTCCTGCTCATCCTCTACTGACTTCTTCTCTTCTGTGGAAGAAGATGCTTCGAGATAGTTACTGTCACTATCAAGAAGATTAAGAGTTTGAAGATACTCCATCTACCGATAGTAGGCACACTCTACTGCACCAGGAGAATTCGCCCAATCGTGGCCACAAGAAAATTTTGCCTTAGGACTTTCCACCACTGGCTTTGTCACTGGAGAGGCCCCTGTACTATCAGGCAGAGTAAGCAGGGAGTATGAGGATGATGTATCCTCAGAATGAGGACAAAAACTGCAAATTTGTTTGCTCTTGGATACAGGAGGACTCCTCTTGTTATTCTCTTCAATGAATTCTTCTAGCAGGGCCTATAGCCTTTGCTTCTCTGCATTAGCCTCTCCTAGCAATCTCTTCAATTATTTATTTTCCATCTACATATGCTGTTTGGCCTCCTCTAGCTTCTACATCTTGTCAGACCCTTCATGATGATCGTGAAAAATAGTCTCAACCATCTTCTTCATCTCGAAGAATTTTCGCACCATTAACGATGTCATCGTCACTCTGGATGCTTCACTTGATTCAGATGCCATCTTGTGATTAACATAAAAAATGAGCTTAGTATCCTGCTCTGATACCAAATTTGATCCGTAAATGAATCGAGCACTTGCTCGTTAAAGTTCATGAGTTAGATTTTCAAAAAGACTTACAATAGTCAATCTAACATCAGGATCTTTTAATTATTGATTTGAACCCAACATGTAAATCCAAATCTCTAATATACTAAGCTAAAATAAACAATTGCAAGAAAACACAAAGAAAAAGATTACAACCGAGGTGATAATAGAGCTCACCGAAATCTGCTACGTCTCCAGATTCGCCAGAAAGATGAATCAATATATTGCCTTCAAGACTTGGAATCTTCACAAGTTACAAAAAGAAATCAACTTTTGCCTTACAAGAGGCCTCCAGAAAGTAACTCCTATGACTATAGTTCCCACGCCGGCAAGACGTTCTTACAAAAGAACAAAATAAGCTTCAAAAAGCTTTTACAAATCTCTAATATACTAAGCTCAAATAAAAAATTGCAAGAAAACACAAAGAAAAAGATTACAACTAAGGTGATAACGGAGTTCATCGAAATCGACTACGTCTCTAGATTCGCCAGAAAGATGAATCAATATATTGCCTTCAAGACTTGGAATCTTCACAAGTTACAA
This sequence comes from Sequoia sempervirens, assembly GCA_007258455.2. NCBI lineage: Eukaryota > Viridiplantae > Streptophyta > Pinopsida > Cupressales > Cupressaceae > Sequoia > Sequoia sempervirens. The sequence continues at coordinate 16,783 of VDFB02148685.1, read as the reverse complement.
AAAGGAATCAACTTTCGCCTTACAAGAGGCCTCCGGAAAGTAACTCCACCTATGACTATAGTTCCCATGTCGGCAAGACGTTCTTACAAAAGAACAAAAGAAGCTTCACAAAGCTTTTACAAATGAGGCTACTACAACCTATGCAAATTCTTCACCAAGTTACAAAAATATCCTCCTGAGATTACTTGGTTTCAAGAAGAATTGGTTGTTCTCATACAAGCCCTTTAAATACTATTACAATTGCCATATAGGGGATAAAACCATAATATTTACAAAACCATGTAAACTCCCCTTATATGGAAAGATCAAAACCAAATCCCCCTAATAAAACAATTAAATTGTTTTTTATGCCCTGTCTTCTGATATTCATAGGCTAAGCTTATTTGTTTGTTTTAGAGGTTTCCATTTTGTTTGTTTTTCTTTCAACAAAATACCCATTTTTGGGTTATTTGGTTAGGCCTCGAGCCTAACTGTTAATCAAATTAAACCCATACCTACAATACATCAAAACGCATCGATGGTCTAGTGGTGCTTATAGATTTTGTTTCCCCGTCGGTCGGGGGTTCAAATCTTGCCGGCCCCATTTTTTGTTATCGTTTCCAATGGTTTCTAAGAAAAAACAAACCGCTACCAAAATACAAGTAGATGCGGACTATGTGGTGCAATGGTCGATCGGTGGGTTTGTAATATGGAGGGTGAGGAATCGAACCCTACCAAACCTTTTGGTAGAAATTCCACCAAACGGACTGGAGGAGAGAGAGTGGAGGAGACACGTGGTGTGTGGAAATAGTGCCACGCATTATTTTGTAATTCGTTGATGCCAAGTCACCTACCACGTCACCAAGCCAGATTATCACCACGTCATCCAGTCGATTCACTGTACTATTGCCACGGGTCATCCTATAATTGGTCCACTCCTGTGTACGGTCCACGTCAGCTGCCACGTCAGCCAAGAAACATCACCTGTACGACCTAACACATGTCGAGATGCTATTGGTCCACATCAGCTTTGTGTAATACGGCCCATACCACGTCAGCATGCTGACATCATCAACTGTACCTTCCAGTCAACTTGGTCAACAACCAACTTTGATTGACTATAACTCGCACATACGAGCTCCGATTTGCACAAAATGAACGCCATCAAAAATATATCGATGAGCTCTTTGAGATGACGTTGAATTCAATCATTTTGGAGATGATGAATTTTTGACCCTTTTTCTCGTCCTTGATATCTGAGTTGACCATCCTTTGACTGACCTTTGACCGGTGATATCTCGCACGTATGGGCTCAGATTTTGCTTGTTCAAATTGTGTTGAGACTGGTTCGCCGAACACTTTGACATGGTGCCACTTCTGGGGACTTTAGGAATAGTTAAAATTTCAGCATCTATAGATCCACCTAGATCAGTATGGAAGCTGGTAGTAGAAAATAGAGGTGTACAAAGGAGCACACACAGGGAAATGCCTTTTCAGAAAATCAATCCAGGAAGGCTATTTAAAAAAGGGGATGGAAAAGAGTGAAGGAAATATGGGAATGGGACAGATAGCAGATAACACATCTCAGGAGGATCAAGCTCAAATATGAGAGGATTCAACTCAAAAAGAGATGCTAAGATCTAAAAAGAGAAAGCTAGAATGGGAAATCTAGGCTAGAAGGGAGGAATTTCAACCAGTTCAAGCACATTCGAAGGAGGCAGCTTCACAAGCAAAGACAAACCTCAAAAAACCCTCTTAGGTGAAGCAAAGGAACTACAAAAAAGACATTAATACTTAGATTAGAGAGTTGTTCAAAGAAATAAATAACTCATAAATGGAAATGCAAGAGGAGGGAGGTGAGGAAGAAAAGGGGATGCAAATTGTTAAAAATAATGAAGAGAACTTTGAGGAGGAAGGAAGCAATACACAATCTGAGGAGGAAGGGAGTGATCAAGACACAAAATTAGAGGGTGAAAGAGGAGGTAGAGGAAGGAGAGTTGATAGAGGAAAGGATGCTTGAGCAATCCCAATAAAAAAAAACCAAACATAAAGAGGAAAGGTAAAAGGGGTCAAAGATCAAATAGAGCTAAACTGGTAATTGTAGCTAATGCAATAGGACAAAGAAAGCTCAGGACATGGAAGGATGTTCTCCTTCCTAGTGGCCAATGAAGATCATCACATGGAATGTCAGAGGCATCAATGCCCCTGACAAATGGCACATAGTCAAGTGCCAAATTGACCAATCAAAAGCTGACATAGTTCTAATTCAGGAAACCAAATGGAATAAAGAGGAAGGAAAGAAAAGAATGGACAATTGGAGGCAATGGAAATGTCAATTCAGGGAGGCAGAAGCTGCATCTGGAGGTCTTGGTGTAATCTGGAACCCACTATCAATAGAAGGTGAAATGGAAGTAGAAGAAAACAATTGACAACTTACAAGATTTAGGGGTTTGATGAGAAATGAGAACTTATTCATCATCAACGTGTATGGTCCAATTACCACTTTAGAAAAAAGAAAAGTGTGGATGAGGATCACAAATGAACTGGAAAATCATAGGAATGGGAGAGGTATAGTAGTAGGGGATTTCAATGTTACTTAACAATGAAGAGAAGCAATAGGGACTGGGTAGAATCACTGCCATACAACATGATTTTCAAGACATTGTAGACAATAATCATTTAGTGGACTTACAAACCAGAAATGGTATATTTACCTAGTCAAATAGGAGGAAGGGATTTACCAACATAGCTGAAAGGCTGGATAGATTTCTGGTTTGGGGAGACTGGGGGGAATCAACAACCTCACAAGAGGCTCAAATATTACCCTTCACAGGATTTGATCATTTCCCAGTAATGCTATCCTTTGGTTAGGAAGCCCCCCAAAGGGAAGTGCATTCAAATTTTAGAATATGTGGTTGAGGGATGAACAACTACCAGAGCTAATAGATATATGGTCGAATGAGATCAAGTTTGGAGACAAATTAGAGCTCTTTAAAATCAACAAGAAGCTAGAATACATCAAAGTCAAACTCAAAGAGTGGAACAAGACTCACTTCAAAAATATATTCTAGGAGAAAGAAAGAGTGGAGTAGGAAATCAAAGCCCTGAATGAACACACAATAAAAAATGGAATGGACACAACTAATTTTGAGAATGGAAGATGAATTAGCAGGGTTACTGAAGAGGGAAGAATGTTTTTGGTGCTAGAAATCAAGAGAAAATTGGTTGAAAGAGGGGGATAGGAACACCAAATACTTCCACAAATTGGCAATTGCCAATCACAGCAAGAACATGATAAAAAAAATCAAGAAAGAAAATGGGGAGGTTGCTCAATCAGAGAGGAAGTGAATAAGGAGGCTGCCAGATTTTTTGAAGCAATCCTAAAAGAAGAGAACCAAGAGAACAAAGCAACAAGAAAAAGGTTGTTGAACTCAATTCCACCAATCATAAATGAAGAGCAGAACAGGCGGCTGTATCAGAAAATCTCTAAGGAAGAAGTCAAGGAAGCAACTTTCCAGTTGAATCTAGACAAGGCTCCGGGTCTAGATGGCTTCCCGACTGGATTCTTCTAATTTTTTTGGAATTCAATAGGTGATGACCTAGTAGTAGCAGTAGAAGAATCAAGAAGAAGGATGGTAATGTTGGGAGTAGTAAATCATACATTTCTGGCCCTAATTCCCAAGAAGAAAGATCCTCAAATGATGAGTGATTTCAAACCAATTGCATTGTGTAATACAGTGTATAAGTTGGTCACCAAAATCATAGAAAATAGACTCAAGGGAGTACTAAATGGGGTCATATCAGAAGAACAAAGTGGCTTTGTACTGAGAAGGTTGATTGCATAAGGCATAACCATTTCTCATGAGACCATACACACAACTAGGAAGAATAAGGAAGCATGTATGACATTAAAACTAGACATTCTTGAAGCATATGACATGGTGGATAGGTAATTATTTTTGGAAGTATTGGGGAAGTTTGGTTTTGATGAAAAATGAATAAATTGGATAAAGAGTTGTATTTCAACAACCAAATTCTATGTGTTAGTGAATGGATCGATACATGGATACTTCCTATCATCAAGGGGACTAAGGAAAGGGGACACCCTTTCCCCCTTCCTTTTCATAATCATGGTAGAGGTTCTAGGAAGAGGAATACAAAACCTGAGAAGGGAAGGGAAGTGGGTGGGAGTACATGTAGCAAATAGATTGGATCCCACCACTAATCAACAGTTTGTAGATGATACCATTTTTTTGGGGAGGCAAGTAGGAGAGAAGCTAGGGTGATCAAGAATTTTCAAGATGACTATTGTAAAGCATTAGGGTAGAGCATAAATTGGGGAAAGTCGAAGGTATTCTTCCTCAATACACAACCAAGTCTATAGAATGATCTAGCCAAATTCCTGAACCTAAAAGAAGCAACTCTTCCTGGGTGTTTCTTGGGAATGCCTTTGTTTGCAAGGATTAACAAAAAATGCTACGGGGAAAGCTAGATAAATAGTTGTAAAAGAAAATTGGGAACCTAGAAAGGGAAATGGATATCATTAGAAGGAAGATTACTAATGGTAAAATCAGTATTGTTGGCCATCCCAGTATACTCAATGTCATGTTTGAAACTACCAAAAGCAATGGAAGAGTCTCTAATCCAAATTTTTTGAAGATTCTTTTGGAGTGGGAAAGATGAGCAGAACAAATTTCCATTGATGGATTGGGATAAGGTTTGCACCCCAAAGGAGGCTAGGGGTGCAGGTCTAAAATAGTTAGCGATAATGAACCAAGCTATGGGTGCCAAGCTAGATTGGGACCTATATAAAAATAATGAGCAAAAGTGGGTCAGAATCCTAAGAAGAAATTACCTAGACTCGGATGAACCAACTCGTATCCTCACCAAAATTGCTCCTCTAAGAGGCTTTGCGATTTGGAATTTCATTTTGGATTGCATGGATATAATATCCAAGCATGTCACTTGGGAGATCAGGGATGGTAAAAGTGCTTCCTTTTGGAGTGACTCATGGTATGGGAAACCTCCCATTGACAACACCCCAAGATTTGCAGGACTCAAAGAAGAAACCTTACGAGTATGGGGGGAAAAGGTCTCCAACTATGGTAGGGTAATATTCAATAATGGAATCCCCAATTGGAGTTGGAATCATATGCAAGCCCTTAATGCTCCACAAGCCTAGAAAGACACATTGTTAGAAATACTCAAAAACAGACATTTCATCCCCTCCAATGACAAGGATGTAATCGGATGGTGTGGGTCATCCATAGGCACATATAAAGTGAAGTTTGGATACAAATTAAAAGAGCTAGCTATGGCAAGAAAAGACTGGCCATGCAAATTGCTATGGGGGAAAAATGTCTTCCGAAAGAAAGTGTTTTTTCATGGAGCAAACTAAACCTACAATGCCCCATGTTGGAAGACATTGAAACTTGGTTCAAAATGTGGCCTATAGGAGGTAAGAAATTGGTTTTTGGTGGAATATGGCAAATAACCCCATCTACAATGATATGATAAATATGGAAGAAGAGAAATAGAAGGATTTTTTAAGGGAAGGAGATGAGTGAGGAGAGGCTCTGGGAAAAGATTGAAAGGGCTATAGCAAAGTTAGTCAACAAGGTTTCTCATAGAAAAGAAAGCAAGCAGAAATTCCACCAATTGGGATGAAAATCTAATGAAATCAATTAGTGGTCTGAAACCACCACTACTCAGTGAAAGTAGTGAGCCACAGTCACAAAAGGTTAAAAGATCAAAAGTAGTATGGAAAGAGCTAGAAGAATATTGGATTAAAATCAACTTTGACGGAGCCTCTCATGGTAACCTAGGCCCGGGAGGAGCAGGCTATATTGCCAGGGATGCCCAAGATAAAATTCTTGTAGAAAATTCCATCTCCCTAAGATTGTGCATGAATAATGAAGTGAAATTTTGAGCAGCTACTATTGGATTGCAAATGGGATTGGAGTTGGGAGTGAATTGTCTTCATCTAGAGGGGGACTCACTCATTACCATCAATGCTATTCGAAGAGGTAGTGCTCCAAACTGGAAGTTAAACCATCTGTTGAAATTTATCAAATAATTGACAAGAAAATTTGAGGAATTCCAAATAAGCCATATATACTAGGAAGGGAACATCATGATGGATGAGCTGGTAAAAAATGCATCTAGTGGCAACACGTAAGCAAATAGTTGGGGTGTTAGGAATTTTACAGAAGGAGGGGACTTTCAAGCCGTAAATTGGAGGAAGGACACAGGGGAAAATCAGAATAATTGATGACCAAGAAAGCACATAATATAATGAAACTTAAAATAAAAGTAGGCTAGAATGACAAGACAACAATCATAAAGAGAAGGCGAGGAGTAGGACATAATAAAGAGTCCCAAGATAAAGGAAGTGATGACCTAAGCACGATCTCATACAAATAAGTAGATTCGTATCACTTGTAAGGTGGTAGATTTTTAGACACGCCCCAAATGGCGCAAACTCTGATCTTGTCATTATGATGAGGCAAGGTCGTCTTTTGTTAAAAGGAAAAAGTTGGTGATAGCTTAAGCAAAGCGAGAATGAGCCAATTTAGAGCGGAGAGGAAAGGTGCTTAGGAAACGATGAGCTTGAGTGTGTTTCTTGAGCCAAGAATATTGGATACCCCACTTTTTCTGAATATTGAGAAGCAACAATAATCCTTTGTGGGAGAAATAACGGATAAAAGGTTAAGAGGGTTGTTGGATTCCTCCCATCCGTTGATACTTTGGGAAACCAAAAAGGTGTTGGGACCGAAATTTTTGAAGGCTTACCAGAGATTCAAGGTGAAAGCAGATATTCCTACCATGTTCTTGGCAATGCTGCTACATATGGGTGTCTCCAAGGTGAGAGGAAAGAAATTGACCCAGATGATCTTCATCCATGCATGGCTGGGTGAAATTGATGAAGCCCTGGACAATATTGACGGCTACCTGATGATCCCTATGCCACAAAACTACTATATGATGCATCGAAATGGAGGAGAGGTGATGAAATTACCGCTAATAAGAACTATTGACCCAACGGGGTTTGAAAAGTTGTGGGACAAGAGAGAGAAGTATCTTCTTCCTACTTAGAGTGGAAAAAATGATGGCAAACCCTCCTCGCAGTTGGGAAATGAAGTAAGTGGAGGATGAAGGGCTAGCAGGCGAGATAGTTGTGGGTGATGACGATGACTGGGACCTCAGTACAGGAGAAGAGTGGATTCCAAATGATGGTAGAGACCCTGAACAGAAGGCGAAAGGTTGGGCTCACTAAAATTGTGGTGCATATTGTCTAGTGGTGGTGGACTATCTGGCCTACAAGAAGAGGGCGATGTCAGATGATTAGGATGAATGAGCAAGGCGGGTTTAGTAATGGATGAAGTTGAAGGTGTTGTAGAACAAGAGTAAGGATAAACTCTTGGGAAAGGTTGGGTATTTACTGTAAAGGTCTAACAATGTGAGTCAGTCTGTTAATGGTAGCCATAAAGGCATGTGTCATTTCACTAAAGAAGTAGGGTTTGTTCTTTGTTTTGAAAAAAGGTAATAGTTTTAGCTAGGGGTTTAATCATCAGGCCTATGGCCATTTTGTGATATGTAAGAAGAAAGGCTAAAATGCCATTTTGGTATAGGGATAGCACTGTGTCTAGATCAGGTGATGGTAGTCTTAGGGGAATTTGCAAAAAAATTGAAGACAATGCAATTCTTGTTTGATATCAATATAGGGTGTTGCCGCTTAGCATCGATTTAATGACCAATTTTTTTTTATATTATAATATATTTAATATTATATAATAATATAATAATATAATATATTTAATAATATTTGTTGAAAGCGGGAGATTTATGAACTAAAGACTATATAGTTTGGATTCCATTTTGAAATCTGTTTTAGCAGCAAAAAGAAAAACCTATTGTTGTGCCCACCCTAATTTCATTTTAATAAACATTCTCTAAAGCCATAGTCAAAATCTTATTTTCAGTTGCAGCTCGCCGAATCTGAGAAGTGAAAGGTGAATACCAATGATGAAGAGTTTGGAGGAGTCGAAACCAATAGCGGTAAGGAAAGCAGTAAAAAATGGAGTTGAAACCAGTAGCAATGAGGAAAGCACCAAAAAATGGAGTTGAAACCAGTAGCAATGAGGAAAGCACCAAAAAATGGCAGAATACACCAAGATAGGTAAAGGATCTTGGCCGTAATTTCATTTTAATAAACATATTCTAAAACCCTCGTTGAAATCTTATTTTCAGGCTGCAGCTCGCCAAATTGGAGAAGTGAGAGGTGAATACTAGCAAGGAAGAGTTTGCAGGAGTTGAAACCAATAACAAAGGGAAATTTGTATGCCATGAGAGAAAGGAAGGGTCGTGCTTTGTGTTCTTACACACCCCTATCAATTTCTAGTATATCTCCCCAAAATACACATCTTTTGCTTACGCTTTCACATAAGTTTCTTGTGTGAAATGCTTGAGTTGTGATATTGTGACCAAATCTAAAATTTATTGTGTAGCACTTGGGCTCCCTATATAGCATATCCATCACTAGATTTTTGCTCTCTTTCTTGTATTTCATCATTGAAATAAATTGTTAAAGAAGTACCATCCATTTTTAGTGTATTCCATGATTTTATCCATTATGTTGTTTTGCAAGGGTGGTCATGGCAAAGGAAGAGGCTATGGAAAAATAGCATTACAATATATGAATGTCTACTCTATGATGCTTGGAGTTTTAACAAAGTTCATTATATTTTTACCTTGGTTTCTGCCTAACAGTCTCCCCTTGCAAGGGATGGTTGTTTTCTATAAATCTTTTGTGAAAGTGTTTCATTCATTGGGCATGTGTAGGATCATGGTATGCCAAAAAGTGGCAATGGAGAAAAAAATACGTGTTTCTACGACTCAAAAACGCGAAAATGCTGAGTTGACTTTATGTGGCTCGGGTGACTACCGAAGCAAAGCCCAAACCTAGATTTCAAAATCGGATATCCGATTCAAATCGGATATCCAATTTTAGACACATATATATACTTCTATTTCGGCCCGAGTAAAACTCATTTTCATTCGACATTTGCTTAACCGCGGCGGGCGCACAGTGGAAAGTTGATTCCGCAAATCAGATATCTGATTTGGTGCAAATCCAACATCAAAAGGTTAGATTCTTGATTTTTTATTTGCTCTAATCAAAATTTCAATTAGATTTGTTTAATTTTAGTTGATTTTTTTCAAAATAGGGTTTTTGATAGATTTTTTATGAAAAATTTGAGTTTAGCATGGATTTTGATGAAAATTGAATGTTTGCAATGGATTTTGACTTAAAAATAGTGTTTTTTATGTATTTGGATTAAAAATTAGAGAATTTTATAGATTTTTGTTAAAAACTAGGGTTTTTGTTGGATTTTTTTTAAAAAACTAGGGTATTTTTATAATATTTTCATTTATATTGTCTGATTTTAATTAGATTGATTTGTTTTTATATTTAATTAGGCATTATGGCTGCATGTATATAAAATTAAAATTTTGTGCATTTCTAAAAGTATTCCTATTGGCAGACCTAAACATCTTCAATTAGGATCCTCAGATACTATATCTCATTTTTAGATTTTAAATTTAACAAAAATCAACCTCATCAGTCTAGGGTGCCAATTCCCTGTCCAATCAGTTTTGACAAAGATTTGGATCATAGTTCTATCTCTATGATTCTTATGTTGTTTTGGGTTTTGTGTGTGCAAATTATTTTAGTTTTTGTGACTATTTTGTGTTTTCCCTTCATTGTATGAGCATTAAATTGTTTTGAATCTTGTAGAAAATTTATGAGCTTCATGACCTTGTGTCACTTCACTAATACCCACGTGAGATGTAGTTGTAGACTTATGGCTTCCTATGTTGCAATCATAGCCAATGTTGAGCTTGATTCTTATAACTCTTTCACTCAACGTATTATGTCTACCCAATCCATCTTATATTCCCTCCCTAGTCCTACATTACCCATGTCTTTTTTGTAACCTAACATTTATGTGGACTTGGCATATGTTATTTCTAAGGTCCCCAATGATAATCTAGAATAATTGGATAAAGACCTACAATGAATTCAACAATTCTTAAGCATTGAACCTTTGGATGGAGAAGCAATCCCTCTTTTGGATAGCATTGGGAAGTTGGTAAATGATTAGGAAGGGATAGAAGTGTTACGTAGCCTAGCTAATATAGTAGATTCTAATATTCCTTCGGTAGCTAGTTTCACGAAATTTTTGACTAATGCTCAAAATCCTTTTGGAAAATAAGTTTCCTCTCCCACAATAATGCCTTCTATTCCCAACTTTACACCTCCAGTCATAGCATCAATGATGGAATATAACAATGGTTTAAACTCAAGCTTAGGAATTTCTAGTGGAAATTATAATAGTTTTGTCCCTTCACCTATAACACCTCCATATTCATCACCCCTCCTAAACATGAAATATAATATCCCACCATTCCTCCATACTAGTTCACCATACTTGAAAAACTCTCACAACATGTGGCCCAATGATCTTGTGATAAATCAACTTTTTTAAAGCATGACATTATTACAACAACAAATTTCAAACTTAAACCAAAATCAAACCAATAGTAAACATCCAAAATACCTTACACATAGCTCATTAATGTTCACTATTTTAAATACACCTATACTACAAAACATTGAAATACCTCGCTTTGGAAAGTACAATGGTAAAAAATATCCTAATAACCATTTGTTAGTTTTTACTACCTTGTGTAGAGACTTTATTTTTGAAGATTCACTCATAGTGAAACTCTTTTCTAGATCATTGAAAGATATGGCCTTGGATTGGTTTTGTTCATTGTCAAACAAATCAATTACCTCCTTTACACAACTCATTAGTGATTTCCTCCAACACTTTCAAGTGAACATCAGTCCTCAAGTTACATTAACAAATTTAGTTCATTGTAATCAAGGACCTAAAGAGAAAATAAAAAACTTTATGAAATGATACTAATCCCTTTATTTGAAATTCTCCTATAGTCTTCAAGATGTTGACATTCAAAGGGTGTTTATAGGTAACTTACAACCTAATATTCAAGATAAGAAATTGCTAATGAAATATCCATCCTTAACACGTTTTTGTATAACCCTTCATGATTATCGAATATCGATTAGTTGGTATGAAGGTACCCCTTCATAGGCTCCTATTGGTCAATCATATAAGTCATGCCTCAAAACAACTATCAATCATTTAAAAAGAAAAACAAAAAATTCATTACTTGATAAACATTCATGTCAAACTGCTAATAATATTGAGACATAAGTAACTACTGTAAACATAACTCTAGATATAAATTTAGGCCATGAGATAGGAAATTTTCATAGTTGTTTGATTCTCTCCATGTGATCATGTTGCAATTGTTAAACAAGAATATGATTCAACTTCCTCCAATTAGTCATATTCAAACAATTAAACCTTTACCACCAAACTTTAATGCAAAAACATTTTTTCAATATCATCGTACACCTCGACATGATATGGAAAGATGTAAGCATATTTATAACCAAGTGCAAGATCTCATTCTAATCAAATCCAGTTGGATGACCTATTAATGACAAAGGAAATACATTGGTTTTTTCACCTAATCAATACTTACAAATATTTACAAGCCCATTGCCAATTCATTCAACAAACTTTGTTCAATACAATGATAATGAAGAAGATGATAATGATTTTTCCATCTTTATAAACATTATTAATATTCAAAATCATAAAGGAAAAACCAATATTTTGTTTGACATTTTTTTTCAAAATAGGGTTTTTTGATAGATTTTTTATGAAAAATTTGAGTTTAGCATGGATTTTGACTTAAAAATAGTGAACTTTTTATGTATTTAGATTAAAAGTTAGAGAATTTTATAGATTTTTGTTAAAAACTAGGGTTTTTGTTGGATTGTTTTAAAAAACTAGGGTATTTTTATAATATTTTCATTTATATTGTCTAATTTTAATCAGATTGATTTGTTTTTATATTTAATCAGGCATTATGGCTGCTGACAATGAAAATGCACCAATTCCACCACCTCCACCACCTCCACCTCCACCACCTCCACCTCCACCTCCACCACCTTCACCACCACCACCTCCACCACCTCCACAGCCATCAATTCAGGAATTAATTTCTGAAAAAAATGCAACAATTAAGGGGCATTTATGAAGTTTATATGAGAGTCCCTTGATTATCTTCGATGTCAAACACAATGAAAGAAATAATTAAAAACATAGAAACCCTCTCCTCGCAACATAATGCCTCTCATTCGTGGCGAGAAGACATGAGAGAATATTATGCATGTGGATTGTCCTATGATGATGTGAAAGATCTTGGAATAACCAAAGCCCAAATAGCCTCTTTATTTGTTAACCCCTACACTGGTTTGCCAGTTAATGTTAATAAAACAAAACTTTCTATAAAATGGTGCACTCATAGAGACATTGTAGAAAATTTTGGGATCGTTGGTGTATGGTTTTTTTGAAACCACCGAACAACAATTTGATATACCATTTTACTTTATAAAAAAATTATATGCTGAGTTTGTGTTAGGGCATCATGTCAATTACTTTGACATTAGACCCTTCCAGGGGTGGAGGTATGCCCCAGGATAGAGTAGAGGTAGTTAGAGTAATACCCCGCCCATATGTTCCCCTCCCTCGCCTCTCCGCCACCTCCAGTATACCATCCAGATATTATGCAGGATGCGGCCACACAGACTATCCACGCTATTCACTCTTTGAGTGGTCTTTTGGTTTCGCATGCTTCTCTAGTAGCTCAGCCACATTCTGGTGATGTTGGTGATGGCTCGAGTGCTGCTGCATCATCCTTGTTAGGTCCACATATTTGTGTACCACATACTTGCTCCATGTGCTGCCAAATATGCTTGGGTCCTCTTGTACAGCCTGCCGAGCATCCCTTAGAAACTTCCGATTATGACTTCCATGATGTGGACATTATATATCAGACGCAGGGGAGTGGAGCACACCGTACAGAGTCCTCTCCTACTAGAGAGGAGGACATTGGAATAGTGACACAGGTAAAATTTAAGTTGTGAATTCATAACTTGCATATGTTTTTAAATGAATATTAATAAGAGATAGTATAATGTACTAATATTTATTTACATGGTCTATTTAACAGTTGATGTCCGAGGAGGGGCTAACACAAGTGACAGATAGCACCCTGAGGGCCATTTCATTTGGCCTGGACATGTACATAGTATATATTTTTGCACTCACTCATTTACATTTATTTATTATATACTTTCTTGTCCTTTGAATTGCCATTAAAATGAAATTATATAATAACTTATATGTTTATCTTATTTTCCTCTTGTAGGAAATACCTTGTGCGAGCGAGGTGCAACCTTGTCTAGATTATGGAAGTGTAATGTTGGATAAGGGGAAGGTAATTGAACTCAAATTTGATTGAATTAAGAATTTTAAGATCTTATATTGATTATACATATATCGACATAGATTGGTAGTTTCATATGTACTTTTCATTTTTATGTGCAAGGAATTATGAGCTATACGTCCTTGTTGACAAGTGACACAATGCCCAAAGCAATACGTATTGGAACACTTGAAGGAGTAGGTGTTGAAGCACCTCAAGGAGGAGGTGTCGAAACACCTAAAGGAGATAAAGAAAAAGATCAACCTAAAGAAGTATGTGTTCATTTTATTTTGTGTTTGGTATTTATATGTTCCTATTACTGATAATTGTATGCTAACTTGGATCACTTTTATGTTTTTGTTCACCTATATAGATTGAAATTACAAAAGATGGTTTGGTCGGTTCTTTGAGAGGGGCATATTCTAGAACTCTTGACCCTTTGAAGAGACGGATATTTTAGGTAATCAAGATTACAATTTTAGAGTTCAATTATAATTTAATGTATATTGATTTTGATGTTAATTATTCGATTTTAAATTATATAGTATAACTAATCTCAATTGTGGTTTGACTTTTTCTTGTGCAGCTACCTTCAGAGGCAAATGAGTGCTTCAAAGAGGCTCCATTTTGATGATCCACCAGTAGTTTAGGATGAGATAGACATTTTGTCATGTAAATATTGAATAGATACCGAGATGGCATATGCCACATATTGTAAAATTTTGTTTGAGTTGGCGTTGATGCCATTTTTGTATATGGACATACACTTGATTATTGGATAATTTGATATATAGAAGTTGACAATCAAAATTTAATTGCCTCCTCATGTGCATAATTAAACTCTTTGAAATTTTAATCAAGTGAGCAATGGTTAAATATCTTGATGTACAATAGCATAAAAAGAATGGTTATATTATGTAGTTTATTCATATTGCTGATTACATTGCATTGCACATCTTTCAAACTCAAAGCATTACTTCACATTGCATAAGTAACAACTAGATGCTGATAGATGAAAAAAATTCAATTACAATATAGTTTTTACAAAGTCAACCTAAGCAGTTATGCAATTACTTCACAGTACATAACTAATAATTAAAAATTTATTCATATTATTGATTACATTGCATTGCACATCTTTCAAACTCAAACCATTACTTCACATTGCATAAACATCCACTCCAAGCACCTATCCTTGATGTACCTACCTTTTAGCTCAGTCAAATAAATGTTAGGCACCAATTTTAGTTAGTCTTGTTAGTCTAGGTGCCTATTCTCATCCATCATGCCACTCAAAACATCATTTTAGATCCTCCCAGGCACCATTTTTACCTGCTGCTCACTACTTCATGACTGCTAGGCACACTTTCAAAAGCCTCATGTCGCTAACTCACCTTCCAGTTAGGTGCATGTTTTGGCTGATGCTCTATAACAGACCTCTCCTTCTTCCACTTAATGTTGATAAAGCATAGACCTAGGCACCCTTTTATGTATGCTTTGATACTACAAATGAATGCCAACTGACTTTTAGGTAACTTTTTCTCACTGTCATCTTTTGTTCAGTCCTATATTTCTACTATATCTGCCCTGGAATGCTTCTCAGCGGATTGATAAGTCACTATGACAAGATTAGATAGAAGTGACATACTAGAAAACTATGAAATGTGCAAGTATGAAAATTAAAATAAACAAAGAGTAGAACTTTATCTTTGAAGATACTTTAGCAGGTTGGAAACATGAATACCAATGCTACAAATAGTTTTTTCTTTCACTGCCAAGCAAAACACAGCATGCTAAAACATTCCAACACAATGACAAAGGCATGTCACACATATAATGGAATCATCTTTATATATACACTAACACATACCTAGACTTTCAAATTAAATTAATTAACCCATGCAAAAACAAAATCACAAGAACTCAAGAGCACACAAATTAGTCACTCACACACAAACTGTAACCAAGCTAGCTTATGAGATTCAAGAAAATAGGTGTAATAAGAAAACCTTCACAGTGATTTAACTCCAAAAGTTGTTTTCGATCCACCAATTCACCAGAGTTTCCATCATTCTTTCCCTTTTCTTCATATTCCATAACAGGATATGGTTCTCTTTTCAACCCCTTTGCTCTACCCCTTTTCGTTTGATTTTGATCTTCTAGGTTCTTATTGTGTATGTTATTACTTGTATTTTCATTATTTTCCAGAGAGGGTGATGGTTCCTTCTTTGATGTAGTTGGCCTCCCTCTTTTAACCCCTTTCTTTCCCATTGCTTTTACTAGCATAGCTTGTGATTCTATAGTCACTATCAGGTTGAACAAGAGGAGCAAGTAAACAAACATAATTTGCAATCTTTCCTTCCTTTATTTATTTCATTACCCCAGTTACTACTTTCAAATTTGACTAAAACATTATTCAAAATGCAGCGTATATGGTATAGTACAATGTGGCATGAAAATGAAACTCTGCTTCATACAATATAATAATCTACTTCAATTGGAGTCCAGTATAAAATATATTAAAGGAGGACTATATCTAATAAGAACAAGATAGAGATTAATAACTTGGATGAATCACTTGTAACCAAACTCAGTAGCCCAAGGGAAGACTTTCCAACAACCCATAAAAATGTTCTATAATATCATGAAAAAAGTAAAGCATCAGTAAGTCAAAGCAGGGCAATAATTTTGGAGTTTTAAAGCATCAAAAGAACTTTGGGAAAAAATAGCTCAATAAAATACATCTTAAAAATTTGTTGTTTTGTACCATTCAGAAAACAGTAACACTACTTAGCCTAATAATAATGAACTACTTAGCCTTAAATGTGTATTCATAAATTCAAATTGTCTCCTCCGCCAACTTTCATTAAGTCAAAATCATATTTATTTATTTGGTTTTCTTCCATATGGGAGTTGGTTACAGGAGGGATGTGACAATTATCTTATGTGATAATTATGTGGGATTTCTTTTTATAATTATTGTAAGCATAAGGCTTCAAGGATCTTATTATATTGCATGGTAACAAGGCTCTTCATTCTTCTGTGGAGAGACATCATCTACATCTGCAACGGAGGCTTGATGCTTAGGTCTATCTGAACAATGTTTGGAAAAGTGACCAAACTTATCACACCTAAAGCATTGAATTTTTTCAATTCACAATGAAGGTTTGGACAATGAAGCTCTTTTATTTGGGTTGCAGATCAAACAAACTGAAAAAAGAGACAAGGGGTCAGAAGTTCTAATCTACTTCCTAAGAATTCAAGAGACGGTATTGACTTGGTGAAATGAAACCAAACTTTGTTTCGCCATGCAGGAATCGAGCCAACTATGCAAAGCCATTGCAATCTTCAAGGAATTAAAGTTGCAAAGTGGTGC
>VDFB02148684.1:0-29213 GCA_007258455.2 Sequoia sempervirens | reverse complement strand
AATTCTGATAGTTTGACAAGAAAAGGGAATGAAGGTGGATGATGGATGTGAGTTATGCTTGGATGGTTAAGTCAGACGCTCCAATAGACATAAAGGAAAAGCAAAGTTGGGAGGAAAGGCATGCCGAGATGGGAAAGTTTGAAAATCTAATGGGGAGAACAGAAAGGTTGGACTTAGACGAGAAAGCATGCCTAGATGAGGAACTTTAAAACCTCGAAAACTAACAAAGACTTAGTGTTATCTACTGAAATTGCACCCTTATCAAGTTGCAGAACTTGATACTTCAGAGAAACATGGGAACTTTTCCAGGTTGTGGGTCACCTAAAAATGGAAAAGAACCTCCGGAGAAGGCCGGCTTCCTTTGTGTTATCACCTAACTACTGATCTTTGTAAGAAAAAGGGAGAAGGAGTGCATGAAAATGAAAACTAAACCCTATGGTGATACACCAGAATATTACTTAGACTTGGAAAACTCAGGTCTCATACACTTGTACACAATGACTGGAAAACAACTTGCACAACCTGTTTCTGTGTGCTTTGCATAAGTGTTTTATAAAAAGGCCTTATTGCTTGAGCTTCTAGGAGGAAAAGACTTCACAGCTAAAAGCAACTTGCAATTTTGACACAGATTATAACCTGCAAACATCACACTTCTCTGCAAAAAGGTACTAAAGCCATGAGACAGAATTAAGGGAAATGAATACTATCTCACAATAACTTAATCAATCATGTAAAAATACACAATATTGCAGTAACAAGAAGACAAAAATACTCCATTCAGTGATGCCCAAGGTTTGTACTGTATTCCATGTCTAAGTAAGTTACAAAACTTTGCAAAATTCTGCCAAAGGATCCAAAAGTCACTAAGTGCAGAAAATGCCAATCCAGAACCCCCTTACAAAGAGGCAAAAAATGCCATATATGCAACAGAAAAACTAAAAGTGTTGGCCCCTACCCTAGGGTTTACAAAAAATGAGTCGGTTCCTAAACACATCGGCTCTCAAATCTTTTGGACTAAAGTTAATGCTGCATTCAATGTGCATCCCCCATGTCCATGTCGGTGAAGGATCGCTCCAGGGATGGCCTTTTAGATCTTTTGCAACCATTGCATTAACTTTTGGCCTCCGTGACCACCCTCGAACCTCCTTGCAAAGCTGCCTTGAATATCCTGAAGCACTATCATTAATGTCGATCCACTTTTGCCAGTAGACCTCCCAGCTGTCATTGTGACTCGCAGCCTCTTCCCCTTCGGCTTTCTTCTTGCTCTAGATCTTCCTGCAAGTTGACCTCCTTCGAGAAGCAGCATCCAACTTTCATGTTAGATCCAGACACCATTGTTCACCGAGCCAATCCATCACTTTTGATCTCGAGTAGATCCACGTCGTTTATGCTCTATTGATCTTCCTCACAAGAATAGTCACAAATCGCCAATGGTTCAACTTCAAACTCGATTGGTTGAACGGACACACGATCTTCATCGTTCTTTCAAAAATCGATGTCGCTGAGACACTAGTCGTGTCTCCCCGATGCGATTATACTTCACAGCAGTAATCGGCATAGCTTACAATTGTTGGCAAGACTTCATATCGAGTTGTAAAAGTTATATTGATATCCCAAAATTGTCGCCTTGACTATCGCTATCCGCCAAACATCATAGTGAGTCCTTAAGAGTTACACCGCTATGTTCCAAAACCATCGGCAAGACTATCGCTTCCGGCAAGAGGTCATACCGAAAGCACCTAACAGTAGATACCATTCCATTTAGACCATCGGCAAGAGTCTCAGCGATGCTCAGCACGAACACACCCATCGGCAAGACGAACAGGTTGGAAAAAGGTCTCAACGAGCTTCCATCAATCACACCGAAGAGCTAGAAACCATTCGCTGAGACCTCACCCCATCGGCAAGATATTATATCAAAGCCACAAACCTTCAGCGAGACCACCATGAGTCGGCGAGACATCATAGCGAACAGCAGGACATTATAGTGAGAGCACCCTCTATCGGCGAGACCACCGGGCATCGGCAAGACATCACGCCAAAGCCACAGCCTTTCCCCGAGTGCAACTTCTTTCAGCGAAACTTCCACCGGTCGGCAAGACATTACACCAACACTAACTCCTTTCGCCGAGACCACTTCATCTCAACGAGACTCCCCTCAGTCAGCAAGACATTATATCAAACTCAAAACATTACCCCGAAGTCACAAACCTTCGACGAGACCATCGATTGTCGGGGAGACATCATGCCGATGACAAAATGTTACACCAAAGGCACAATCCTTCGGCGAGACATTTCACCAAACTCAAACCATTCTCTCCAAGCTCAAACCCTTTCGGCGAGACTTCCTCTGGTCGGCAAGACATCACACTGAGCCCTTCATCTTTCGGCGAGACCTCACCCCGTCGACGAGACATCACACCGAGCCCTTCATCTTTCGACGAGACCTCACCCTGTCAATGAGACATGACACCGAACTAACCATTCTCCCCAAGCTCAAGCTCTTTCGGTGAGACCACCTTCGGTCGACAAGACTTCTCCTCGAGCTCAAAATACTACACCGAAGGCACATTCCTTTAGCGAGACTTCATCGGGTCGGCAAGACATTATGCCGAACTCAAAATCTTTCGGCAAGACCACCCCCTTTCGATGAGACGTTACACCAACGCTAACTCCTTTCCCTGAAACCATTCTGTTTCAGCGAGACTCCCCTGAGTCGGGAAGACATCATAGCGAACCCTTAAGCCTTCGGTGAGACATCTACCGGTCGGCCAGACATCACACCGAGCGCAAATCATTCCCCCTGATGCTACCCTTGTGAACAACTGTCGACGAGAGCTCTTTGGTCGGAGAGAGATAGAAAGCTTCATGGCGACTAAAATGTCTCGATGACCTAAGGATTTTAAATGAATATAGCACACTGCTAGTCAGCAAGACATTCAGCTCGTCTCAGCGACTTCTTCTTTGAGGAGTTTTATGCCAGATCCGACTGAGGCATACTTTCCAACAGACTTCCTTGTGAAATAGCATCAGATGTATGATTTAGCCCTGCAAAACAATGCCTGCATTAGTTCTCAAATGCATCAGATGAAGATCTTCCCAATGAAAATCGAACACCTGCACGCTGGGGTCAACCCTTATGGGAGCCACATTTAATCCACGTGCCGAATTTAAAACATAATTTTCCCCTACAGCTGCACAAAAAGCAAACAAGTTAGAAAATATGTAACCTTGATGCAAATATTCCTCCATCCGCCTTCATGAACACTTGAAAACATAGGTTGCCCTGCCTGATTGAGCCCGGGTGAAAATCGGGTAACACTTAGAAGACTAGGCATGCCTTTAGACTTAGAGACTTTAGGGACCTTACACAAACATAGGGGGAGAAAATAGGAAGAATAAACATACAAAATAGGACTAGGGCTGATGCGGGAGATAGGAAATAGGCATTTTGGTCCATAACATAAGTTAATACAAAAGGTGGACATGCCATAATATTATGTAATCATGTACATCATATGTGTCCTCAACCACAAAATCATTCTCATTTAATCTATGGATATCTTTTCAAGTTTTTATTATACTCACTTCCAAGTTCTTTTGAGTTCAGATCTCCTTTTACAATGGACTTGAAAATCATAACAAGAAGCAATAAAGACAGAATATTGCAAAATAAAATAAACTTATTCCCTCAATTGCATTAGTGTTGATACCAAGAGTGATGAAAGAATTTTCAAAGAATCAAGAGGGAGTTTAAAACAAAATGAAAAAGGTATTTTCTAGGAAGAAGTCAAAAATAAGGGAACAACCAAGAAAGCACAAAACCTCAAGTGTCATCTAAAGCATAAGCCTAAGAGAAGCAACAAAGGAAAATAGGTTTCTAATGCCAAAATGACAATGCCCTCATCAGAAAGATAATGAAATGAAGAGTAGCATTATGAAATCTAAAATACATAACAATGTTCAAGATCAAAAAAAGATGCATTGCAAAAATAAACAAAGAAGATGTGTTTTAAATATTGAGTTGTTGTTCAAAGCTCAATCACTCATAGCTACCCCACACTTGTTAGGTGCCTTTCTTCAAAGAAAAACTTGCATGAAACACAAAGAAGTAATTCCCTTCCAAACAAGTAGGAAGTGTGAGAAACACAACAAACTATTCAACAAAAAGAATGAACACAAAAGGTTTCTTTAAATAGGTACATGGTCTACAGTGAACAAATAGTTGAAAAGAAAACTAATAAGAATTTATTGAGGACTGGTGAAACTCAAATCAAAACCAATCTAGCAATGAATGACTACAAAGCTTGCACCATAAATGCAAAGTTTTCCATATTTTTGATGTGGCTGATTTTGTATGGAAGAAAGGGCTGGAAATTGCCTTGATAAAGATTAGAATAGAAAGAACCACCCACACAAAGTAAAGGGAGGTGGTTGAAAAACAACATTTAAAAGTTGGGAAACATAAATGATGACATGTTTCAAGGAAGTAGAAGAACATTAGTAAGGAGGAAAATATATGCTTAATGATTGCCAAGGGGAAAGACAATCAAAGTGGTTAACTTTTTTTGTTATTAAATTACATCATATTTACTTGTGTATGCATATATGATAATAAGGCCTAGAATTGAGTATGGCCATCCAAATTAGGTATTCCTTATAACCTTTACCACTCTTAAAACTAGTATTGAGATTCATCTTAAATCAAACTCCATGTGGGACAAACACCCATAATTTCCATAGAAACAAACAACAAACAAGCACCAAAGATATAAAAACAAAAGTAACATTGAAACTAAATCCATAAAACTTCGCATAATACAAGATTGAATGTGTGGAATTTGAGAGAATTGTGTAGCACATACACCAATGTGTATATACTTGTGTTTATTATTGTATAGGGAAGTTACATTGGCAATTATAACATACGTCATATGAGTTACCTTTATATTATGATCATAAATAATAAATGCCTATGTAGAAAGTAGTCTAACATTATATTATATCAAATATTACCAAGAGCATATTTTTGTTTATAACTTATAATTGAAAAAGAATGTGATAGTCCAAATGTGATAAATGTATGCTCCCCAGGGACATGTCTCCTACAAAAAATGACCTTGTCCCCCATAGGGGACATTTTCAAGACATGGGAATGGTTAAGAAAAGTCCCCACTCCATCCCCTATTTTCCTAGAAAAATAAAACATCCTTAATACATCAATTTTTTTAGGGGACACTTGGGTTCATCAAGGAACCAGACACTTTATCAATAATTTTAAAAGAAGGGGGAGATAGGCAGGCCCACAAGGACAACTCCCCTCACCCCTTTAAATGAAACCTAAAAGAGCCCCAAAGTCAACTTTAAAAAAAAAAAAACTCCTTTTGACATTTTCCAATTTGCGAAAAACAAAAGAAACAAAAAAAGTAGTAGTGAGAAGAGGAGAACAACAATGGAAGAAAGCAATAGAGCATCAAATCCATGTCATTTGAGGTAAGATTACCATCCATTATTCATCTGTTTAAATTCCTGTGCATATTTTTCATTTTTTTTTTTATATTCCAAATCCTTAGAGAGGATTTTTTGTTATATGTTTGTACTTGCAGTTGTGTTTTAAGTTTCCAACAAAAAAACAATGAGCAACAATGAGAGAATTTCAAAATAAAATAAAATGTATATATTTTTAAAATAATAAAATAAAATAAGAAGAATTTCATGACATCCCATATCTAGACAAATGAATACTTATAGTATGATTCTTGGATACACCAAAAATATAACTCAGAACTACAACTATATCCAAATCTGGTAAGGAGAGATACTGGATATCCACAATATATTGCAAAGTAGAAAAAGGAGAATCAAAATACAAAACTCAAAAACATAGGGAAAGAAACCTTGTGATAAAAAGAAGCAAAGCACTTCTCCTTTGATATATATGGAAGTTTTTTAGCTTAGAAATATCTACTTCAAGTTTCTATGTTTTATGGGATTTTTAAGTTGTTTTGAATAGAATCATAAAATTTAATTTTTATAATTTACAAGGGCTTTTATAGGGGCTCCCTTCCATTGCATCCTATAAAATGTCAAAGGATACTTCAATACAATATTAAAGAAAAACCTCCATCAGCTGAAAAGAAACAACGAAATAACAGATGACATAAACAAAAAACATACATAAACTAAAAGCTAGGACCCAAAATAAAAGAGGGCCCAAAAATACTTAATAGAATTTAGACAATAAACTACATCAGACCTAACAACAAGAGGCCACCAAAAGCCTAGAGCACAAGCTAATAAAATCATATACATATCCATAAAAGCTAAGAAAAGGATATTACATCCCATTTACCAACACCATAACTGCTACTAAGAAACACACTAGAATGAACTACCAGGCCACCCAAACATTTCTAGCATCTAAGCGTTATCACACCAACTACAAAAAAATTTAACACCATTCAAAACCTCCATTCTTCAAGTAGGAAGTCATTGATGATTTCTAGAATCCTATGCTTGTGAGTGATGTTTGATTTAGCCGCTACCTTTTGCATATCCTAGTAGAAGAGCCAAACATCTTTCAATTGTCAATATACTAACAAAGGCTCCTTGTTAAGAACCTAAATTCACCCCTCAAAACTACATCCTAAACCATGAAACCCAAAAGAGTTGCAAAAGGTACGAGGAAGGAATCAAAAGCAATTCCTCATGGAAGAGAAGCCTGAAATATTCCGAGCCAAATTTTTCGTTTTTCAATTAACAGATTACAACATTACAAGCAAGTACCCGTTAATGTTAGATGATAAACCCAAACGTACGGAAACAACTCTAACCAGTATGGCGCCGATGATGGCGAGCATTGGTCAGAGGGTCTTCTACTCTAAATGCTTGAAAGGGAACTCAACGTCAAGTATGTGCTACCCAATCCAATGCGGAGTGAGGGGCGACCATATGACGGAGTGATTACAGAAATCAAAGCTTGAAATGAAATGCTGAAAGTTGAAACTACTCAACACCCAGAATGTGCTTGCTCACCCAGAATGGGAAGTAGCTACCATAGGGCGGAGTTATAACTATTTCAAACTAGTACTGAAAGCAAGAACGTGAATTACAAATAATGACAAAGCAATATTAAAGGATACTGGTCAGTACTACTGCCAGTTTACAATATATAACTATTGCCTGCAATGTCAATATATCAAATTCTTCCCAAATAGAGTATTCAACGATATATCTGCTACAAGCTCGAAGTAAACCACAATGCCAATTACAAATCAGAAAAATGCAGATTGTTAGAACTGTCACAATCAGATCTGCACTTTTAATCATGTGACCAGCAGCTTACAGAAATGTCATTGCCTGCAATAGCAAGACTTAAGATGCTCTTTCAAATGATGCATTCAACAAGGAAGCTTCTGCAAAGTATACAATGAAGTCTCAACACCAACCAAATAAGGAAGATGCGGATTTCTTAGACTGTCATACAAATCTGCACTTTTTGTCAAAAACCAGCAGTCTAAGGAAGCACTCAGATGTTCATAACTCTTCCAAAACTCAACGGATTGACTTGAAACCACATGCAATATTCCCTAAGAATGAAGGCGCCTATACTAAGACACTGAATACAGATCAAACAACCTTAAATTATTTATGCACGGTTTTCAATGCAAGCAGCAGATGGTACGGCCCTCAAGGAAGGGCGATCTGCTCTTATAAAATAATGGCTACTCTAAAAAATCTACAAATTAAAGGATGATGGCGCCTAGACCTAGCAATGAAGATGGAGTAACACCCAGAACAATATTTTGTTGTTTTCTTGACTTATAAATAAAACATGGATCTGCTGTATCATGAATGCAACCTTGGAAATACCTCTAAAATGCAGAATTCAGAAACTAAAGAATTACAATGATGTTTACAATGCACAAAAACAATAAACTCACAAATCTATCTTAAATGATCGAACCTCTCCACTAGGTGCTGTCTCTCAAGCACGAAGTTGAGCCCAGACTAGGAGGCATTCATTCCTCGAAGCAATCCCGCAACCATTTCGGCAGCATAACATTAGCATAGACAAAAGATACCAAATGATGCTCCAAGACTCCTTTTTATAATTCTCCAGTTGACTTCTCAAAACCCTAAAATCCGCTTTTAGGTCAAAACCCAATCTCCTCAAGGATGGGCGTACTTTTCCTTCAAAGCTTTAGATTTGATATTTTAAATAAATATCATACTTTAATAAATGCGCCCAACAAAGCTTGCTCAGACTTTAGTAATAATTAAAATATTCCTTAATGAGGCGCCACCCTCAAAAGATCACCTTTTTAAAACAACCTTAAGTCATTAACTCTAGGCCAAGGGTCAACGTTAAAATATAATAATTAAAACGTGACTTTTTAATTAAATGACTTAACTTATCCTTCCGAATGTGCCCTGAAGCCAATACTGAGCAAAACATCTGACCAAACTGAAGCAGGAAGTCAACCGAGCTGAACTCAACTGGAAAGCTGCTAAAAATAGAATTTACTAAAAATAGTAAATTCCGGAAAATGCTCAGAATGCCGAGATGAACACACCACTGCGAAGCTCTCTGAAAACCCAGAAAGGATCCGCCATTGAATCCATCATCTCTGAGCAATGACCTCCTCAAAAATAGGAAACCCTAATTTATCTTCCGACTAGCCTTCGGGTTCCCAAGGAAAAGGCCAACGGTCACTAGAAAGATCAGGTTTGAGAAGGGGACATTACAAAGCCTACACAACTAGTCTCTAATTATCACGTCCAAAACTTTAGAATCCAAAAGTACAATAAATTCCATGCAAATTGATGTCCTACTACAACGCTTAACAAAGTCATTCACATCTTCATGCCCAGCCCCTCCTCCACCCCCCACTTCTAACCATTTCCTAAGCTCCCAAATAGAAACAGTCAAAAAGTTGCTTTTAATCTTTTATCGAATACAAACCCATGTAGGAGAGGATCTTTGGGGCCCCTCCTCCATCTGTGGACCATCAAGAAAGAAAATCAATAAAAAAAACAAGGGCCATTCACCAATGCCAAAAAGCCATAAGCACCAAGCTCGACCAAAGAACTGTAGCAACCCACACCACATTGTGAATCAAAGCAAAGCAAGAAAATACAACATGATAAAGCCTCTAACACGAGCCTCCATGCCTAGACTTGAATGAATGGCATATTGCCACTCATTATCCCATCTAAGCATAACTTGATTGCCATAAATACACAAACATGTCATAACGGGCCAAATGCTCAATCACAAAGCAATTTTTAAAAAGGGCATATCAATGCATGAGCCTTTGCAATCACACATCCCATTAGGATGGGATTATGGTGGCTTTTCATTTTGAAATTTTGAATAATACCTTCCAAATTATCCCAAGCAATGGTATTTGTAAAAAAAGAAGACTTGTCATCAGATCAATATCCATACAATGATTAACAATAAGATATCTCACCCGATTCCCCTCCCAATAGCAATGAGCGAAGGAGATTATTAAAATCTTGGAATAACAGGTAAGCTTCCACTAGGAGAGCCTTGGCCAGCTAGTTGTTGCAAGTTCCTCGAGGTAAACATTGAATAACAATTGTTGAATCTCTTTCCAGCATGAGATTCATGTACCAAATTGACCAGGTGATATTCAAACATTTGGCAGCCAGCGTCCATTTAGCCTCACTATTTGATTTGGATCGAAGGGAAAAGGAACCTCGATAACAAAATTCCCACAATTAGCTCTAATGATAATTCCAATAGCTGATTTTCCTGTGTTGCCCCTAGAAGCACCATCAAGATTTAATTTAAGAAAGCCAGGGGGAGAAGGATCCCATTTGGCATTCTTGCATCTATTTTCTCTCTTACCCCATTAACAGGGTATGGGTCAAAGAAATTTGCCAGTTGAACATATTTGCTTGACTCCAGTGAGACAGAGGAACTACTTACCCAGAGCCTGAATGCAGTAAAGCACTAACTGAAGCCTCTATTTTGATCCAACATCTGTGCCATGGGTTAGGAGATTCCCTAGAAAATTGCAATTGCATTCAAGACATTTTCACCAGAAGATGGAAGCCAAAGCTATCAACCATAGAGCTTCCAAGTTTTTAGGGCCAATCAGCCAACTGCAGATGAATTGTCTCAGCTAGTGGGAGCTACCCAAACCATATTCAGACGTTGATATAACTAGGAATAAAATCATATAATTTATTGTTATAGTAGATGCTGCATTCCAGCAGTATTGTGTTGTACCTAGAGAACAATTAACCACTTGTTATTTTTTTCCTTATTTCTAAACATGACCATATTGATAACTGAAAACAAAATCAGTGAGTTCCACTGATTCTCAAGCCAGAAGATTCTGCAAGAATAAATATTATTAAAGCTGGTAAAGTTGGTCCAGATTTTATTTTTAATAATAGAAGGGCATATTAAAAAATATGATACTGTCTTCAGTTTCTCAGTTATATTAACCCGTTCATTCTGTCAAACTATGTCACCCATTTTCTCATGTCTGACTGAGATGCCAAAAATTCATTAAAATTCATGGGCCAACAGGGATTGAAAGAATAAGTTAGAATTTATAGGGCTATGAAAAAATGATTGCCCTTTCTTGAAACTGTCAACATTTGAACAACTACAAACTAGTTTAGAGCTAATACCCCTTCAAAATATTTAATATTTGTCACTTGTGGTTTTGAAAAATGGTTGTATCTTCAATCTTTGATATTACTAAAACTAACCATGTTTCAGTGGTAAGTTGAAGCAATTGGATTCTATACCCAAAATGATTTATTATTTAGAGACTGTTCATCTGTTTTAAAGAGTCAAATCATTTCCTTTGTATTCTAACAAAATTAAGACATACAATAACTTCCAAAGATAATCCTATAGTTTTATTTGTATTTGCAATATTGCAGCCACAAATAACAAAGCATGAATAAGGATAAGACAGCAATCATATTGAAAAGTATACTTTCTATGTTGTCATTTGTGAGATTCAGAGCCAAATATCACAAATTAAAATCAAAGGATTTAACAAGACACCTTACAAACAGATAGAGTGTCATCCAAGAGTTTCTTTTCTTATGTAGAATTAAAATTGATTCAAGTTACCGCTTAAATGGGTTCTCCAAAGTAGTTGTATGAAAATGTAATAGACTAAAATAAATACCATAATACGGACACATCCTGAGAGCTTATATTGCATAAGAAAAGTGTACTAGCTGTGAGGCCAAAAATTTAAGGTTGAAAGTGGAGGATGGATGATGAAAATAGGCATACCTCTGTTTTCACATGCGTAGTTGACTCTTTTAGTTGGCCTGGATCATAATCCATTGGTTCACAACTCTCACCGCTTGGTGGTATGAGCCTAGAGTCCCAGGAAACAAAGTAGATATCTCCATCAAGGTCACTTCCCGAAGCTTCATTAGGATGAGGTCTGAGGCCCTTCTGGGGGAAAACCAAACAATCTACTAAATGATGTAATCCAGGAGCATCAACTGCTTCTAAAATTCGAACATCACCAGGATGTAGGCAAGGATTCTTGGCTACAACCACCTTTCCTTTAATTACTGTTGTACTTGTCCTCCTTTCTCCAAAGCTTGAACCATTTTTGAGAAAGCAGCCATCCACCGGAATATTTGAAACCTTTAGAAAACACTGGCCATATTCCAGCTCCCCTATTTCATCCAGACAGCCCATTAACCATCTACCATCAGGGACAAAAATCCTACACTTTTTCAGCAGTTCTTCTAACTGGACAGCTCTTATGGAAGAAAGCATATCTTTGAGATGTGGTTCTGTTTGAGGTTTAAAACCGGCACATAGCATTAAAGTGGCAATGTTTTGTAGATCTCCTGTGCAGGATGTTGTTAGTATGTCAAAGGCCACTTCAACATTTTCAATCATTTGACTCAGCTTATGCACCATTGAGTCTTGTAGTTCATTGAAAGCACTGTCAGGAACTGACAGAGCTGATAGCAATGTAATTATCTGCCTGTTCAGAAAGCAGGGTAGGAAGCGTGTCCACGTGATTATTTCAAGCATGTCATGTTGAGATTCAAACTTTCTCATGCTGGGTCTTAATGAGAGCTTATAGTTGCTTCCAGTTTCTTCCTCCCACGTTGCAACCACACCTTTGTAGCCACCATATCTGATCTGGTAGGCTGATGGAGGATTGGTTTTCAACTCCAATTTCTGAGCAACTTCCATGGCAAGATCCGGTGTGATCTTTCCTATGCCATCCGAGAATTCATAGCTATTCCTTATAATGTCCTGAATATTTTCAATCTGTTCTTTTGGTACCTGTACTGTGCAATAGGTTGAGGAGAAGCATTGACCCATTCTTGCAGCATGCTTGGCAACATTATATTTAGGAAAGATCCCCATCCAGCTCTTAATTTGTTGGACTTCAATATCTTCTGCATTTGCAAAGAACCATGCAGAACGGTCTCTCAACTGATTAGCAGAAAATGCAAGAAATGAATATTTACGTCCACACAGCTCAAAGCCACTATGCATTATTTGCTTCACTCGCCTATAAATAGCAGTCCTATGAGCAGGAGAACTAGAGGAAACCTGTTTAACAATAGGTGCTATATGCACTGTTAATGCCCCAGAGGACATGGATTCCATGCTATCATCCATGAATGTTACTCGCAGAAATCTATCTGCATACCTCTTGAAGTGCCTTATGACTCGGTTTGACAGCTCTATTTCCGGAGCAAGACAGTAGGCTTTTGTAGGAGTGATAATCAATCTCCTCACTTCAACTGTTTCCTCTGCAATCTTTGGGCTTTTCGGAAGCTTTGGGGTTCTCGATATCCAATCAATCACAGATTTAAGCCTTGTAAATACATCATAAATAGGGTTAGTGTAGGCAAGTATGTGCCTCAGTGCCATTGTGGACAGCTCAGGGGGTGTGACAGAGGGCTTCAACATATCATAGAACTCAGGGGTTAATCTATGGTAATTGACAATGCCCTTATGCACAAGAGCATTTAAGAAGTACATGGTATCAAAGTGAATTTCTCCATTTGGAGGAAGGACAAAAAAGAATCCCTCTGTAGCAACAGGAGGTTCATTCAGAGTCCTCAGTCTAGGAAATTTTTCATCCACCAAACGGTGCTGTTTGAAATATACTTTGGCTTTTTCCATGGTGTGACCCATACGAGGAGATAGTGAAATCTTGTACACCAAGCACCTGCCAAGGGCATTGTTCGGAGAAAAGTCTAAGGTTCTAATCCAGGGATCAGCATCATCTAACAGAGCAAAAGGATCGCGTACATAGATATCATCATCTGCAGTCCTATAACATATCCATGGAGGCACCCAAAGCTGCAGCAGCATAACCAAAGTCCCCCTCTCATTAAGAAACCTCACATCCCTAATGTCTCTCACAAGAAACTCAATCTTAAATTCACATTTTATTACCGTATCCATATCCCTGTGGCAACCTTCACCAAGAGTAAAAACCTGATCACGAGTAAACAAAATCCTACATCTTCTATCAAATGGGTCTACATGAAAATCCACCCCAGAAGTGGCTGCTCGCCAGGCAACCCAAAACTGATCAGGACTATACATTGAACCAATTTCTAATTTAACATTAGAAAACCTAAGTGGCTCGATTGTTCTTTTAAATGTTCTAGACGAGGTGTCAGTACCAAAATTGACCTTGAGAGCATAGGTTTTGAACATAAGTCTTCTCCTTTCGGCAAGTTTGTTGACCTCGTTGACAGCCCCTGGGGATGCAAAGTGAACAAAGGCATGAGGAGGCACCTTGGCTTTGTTCTGAATTGAAGACTCGCCGTTGGATTTTGCAAAGTTTGGGAATGAGTATGGAGGAGTCCATGATGTCTTTAGTCTGCATCTCCACAACACTCCTACACTGTCTTCTAAGTATTCTGTGAGTTCCTTGGCACTTACATCTTGTCCGAATCCTCCCAAGCTTATTTGGGTTGCCTCCATCTCTGCAAATCAAAAAACTTCTGGGTATAGGGTATCTATTTATGAAAAACATATCGCAATCCCTCCAGTTGTACATTTCTTCTATGCAGCAGAAATGCATGACTGTTACAGGAATAATTGTACAAGTTTGTGGGCAGCAAGACAGGTATTGTTTGCACCTTAACCGAAATGTAGACCAGAAACGGAGCAGTATAGCCAAGATACCTCCATGGCAAAGAATGTATGACTGTAACCTGTTATTCTGGCCAACTAGGCATTGGAAATGGCAAAGTAGCGTGGCTGACATGGAATGACACTGTGAAAAGACGAACAGAGTTCGTATCGGCATTCAAAGGAAGTCCAGAGCCCCCATAAATAAAATGAAATATAAACTACCTCCTTACACCTATAAAGACCAATTCTAACAAATGCCATTCACGAAAATATATAGTACATTAATCGTCCATTATTCAAACGCCCAATTCTATGGCCAACTAAACACATACAATGCTCAACAAACATGTGTCTTATTCAACTGACATAAAAAAAAAACAAAAAAAAAAGGAGACGTTACGGAACCCATTTTTCTATTCGTAGATGTTCAAATTTAACCGTTTGCATTTCAAATGCGCGGCAATTTCAACCATTTGGAATTTGCTTTATTTGTGGCTTTTATAATGATGTCATGCTTTCTTTGTGTTTCTTAAATTGAATGCCATGCTTTCTTTGTCTTTCAATTTTCAAAATAGCAATTGACACGAATGGTAAGTAGGAGGTGGATATATATATATATATATATATATATATATATATATATATATTAATTGTGATGTTTTATCAAATTTAATTATGCAGATTTTCATAAATTAAAAAATTTGTTTATTAGAATTATAAAAATTTATATGGATAAATCTTGATAAAGAAATCAATAAATTTGAATCCTAATAAATAGGTTAATGAGTTTGACTCAAAAACTAAAGCAAGGAGTGGTAGGGCCTAGTTCAATTGGCTAAATAATCTTGTTGTAGGCAAGAGGTCACAAGGTCTAGTCTCCTCTATGTGCTCGTGGTATCGAAGGGCATTCACGCCAGCACATGAAAAACATTATCATATGACAAATACATGTTTAACTAAAATATTATAGGATTTTTGAAAATCTATTTAAAATCTTCTCTTTTACATAATAATCTTCTTAAAATTTTGATTGTATTTTAAAGTTAGAATCCTTAAATATATTATACAACCATTAAATGAACTATGGTATTCTTGTAATTTTCTTCAATAGATATTTTAATAGAAGTTATAATGTCAATTCAATCTAAATATATGTCTAAAACTTCTATAAATAATTCATGTAACTACTAGCTAGAACCAAACATAGTTAAACAATTAAAATTATATGGTGAGTAGGCATTAATAATTCCATTAAGTAAACCTTTTATTTTATTTGAATCATTATTTTTTAATTTTTTTTTTAATATGAAAAATATCTTAAAATACTAATTTACTAAAATAAACAAAGTAACAAAAGCACACGAAGATAAGTAGTAGCAAATAGAGGACATGATTTGTACATGTTACTTGGAGTAAATCTTTCACATCAATTGTCATACTAACTAAAATGAGAAGTGGGAGGATCATAATTTATATGAACTATCATGCTCATTTTAATTAAGGATAGTTAAGTATTACTTTTTCTAGTCATCAAAGAGAGTATCACATCAATATTTTTCATCAATTAAAATTAGGAGGTCATATAAATTGCGATCCTCGCTCTTCTCAATTCAATTATTATGACAACAAGGATGATAACTTCAAAAGTAATAAATTTTAAAAAATACCAAACAAGAATGCAAATACCTATTATTGTCCTTATAATAGAAATTTTTGATTTGATGCTCTCTCTAAAAGACTACAAAATAATCAACTAATAGATAATAGATTTTCCTTAATGTCTAAAATGAACTAGAGCTTTATCCTTTTATGCAACACCCTAACTTGCAAATTTAAATATTACATTGCATGCTTAAGTTTGCAAGTAACGATTAATTGGAGGAAATTCAGCATCAGCCTAAAATTAAATTTGATTTAAGAAAAAGGGGTTCAAGGTCACACATTGCATATTAAACCAAATTTATAGATGCACAATCTTGAATTAAGACTAAAAAATAGATTTGAGGGTTAGGTTTGAACAGTACAAAATGAATCCCAACTCTTTAACAAAAATATGTCATTTAGACATTGCACCATGTTGTATTAGAAATAAATCATCAAATTGGGTCCAAAAAAACATAAAGGTATAAATATGAAATTTTCACTCTTACAATTTACCCTCATTTTGACTTGCATGTGAACTATATGGATCATACATGTCAAAGTAAACAATCAATTAGCATAAAAGCACATAACAAGCACATATATAAAAATGATGGATAAGGATATGGATATGGATGATGAGTTGCATGTGCTCCATGTAATAGTCGTTCCATTTTTAGATATAAAAGCATAAACTTTTATATGTTTTGTAAACAAGCATGAACAACTAATTAGCAATTCCAATAAAAAAGTAAAATGGTAGGTGCAAGATTGTGAGAGAGATAATGGTTTAGTATTTAGCAAAATAATTTAAGAAGGAGAAAGTGTAGGATTGTGATTAGTTCACTTTAACTATGTGTATGTGGTGTAGGATCTATTGGGAACCACTATGACCATATTAGACATGAAGGAACATAGTGACATTATATGCCCCCTCAAATTAGTTGTATGAGTGATGCAAGGAATTTGAGGAAAGAAGAAAAAGTAATATGATAAATATATGACCATGTAAGTTTGATAAATATCATTATGTAACAAGTACAAGATAAGATATCAAGATATACTCATGAAAACACAAAGGGCATTAAGTTTCCCTCCATGTTTCCCCCAATAATGAGGATGAACAACCAATATTGTCCAAAATGATAGATAGAAACATGTAAGTATAGATATGTGTCATGTAAGATTTAATCATGTATAATCATAAACGAATGTAATGGAAGATGTAATCATGCAAGAATAAGAATGGGTCCCAATAAGATATGTACATTGTAATGTAGAGAAAACGAATATATTCTAGAAAGGTTATTTATTTTCTTAATCAAGCATATTTTTTATACTATGCTAGAATGAACTTATTACATTTAAGTTCAAATGAGATGTTTAAAGTATTTTGGCTATTGTTTAATAATGAAAGAGAAAAAATCAAGGCTATCCTCAAAATTATTTTAAACTTATAAAATAAAATTTTACTAAGCTAAAATAAAAGAGTTCAATATAAAAGTGTTGTAACTGTTAACTGAAATAGAAATTCAAGAAATTGGTATTAGAATAGAAAATAACAAATAAAAATGAATATAGAGCCAAACATTGGAGCTCTCTAGTTAGGGCATTTACACAACACAGATAATTGTGCAAGTCACACTATCATCTATATGACCACCCTCACTTCTATCCTCAAGAATTATGCCTAGATACACACAAAACAATGAAAAGATACAACAACTATATCTATGGTAGGAAATGACTAAAATAAATTAAATCTATGGAAATGATAGATAAAATAATAAGAATAAAAGGAAAAAAGAGTGCGAACCCTCATTTCAAGAGGGAAAGCTCCAAATGAACACCAACAAGTTGGGAAAATAGAAATTTTGGAGCTACTAACAAGATTTCCATGAATATTTAAGCCCCT
Source organism: Sequoia sempervirens (assembly GCA_007258455.2). Lineage (NCBI taxonomy): Eukaryota > Viridiplantae > Streptophyta > Pinopsida > Cupressales > Cupressaceae > Sequoia > Sequoia sempervirens. The sequence continues at coordinate 11,523 of VDFB02148684.1, read as the reverse complement.
ATTATGGTAATTTGACCTCCATGAGCAACCAAGAAGATAAATAAAAGTGTGTTTTATCCTACGAGTGTTTAGATAGTTAAAAGTATTGATAAAGCTATGAATATAACTCTTAGGTCTATAAGGAGTACAAGTTAGTGCATGTAAATGAGAGTGATAAAAAATAGGATATGGAGATCCCAAGGTACCAAGTGCAACAACAAAGGATTTAACAATAGTGGAAATAAAAATAAGAAGACAAGAGAATAATAAATAGAATAATATCACCTCAAACACTTGGGGAATTCAAGAGGGACAATGTTGGGTTGTTGAATATTGTAATAAACCTTCAAGGAGTTTCGGAAATATACCAAACCAATTTTTTCTGATTTTGAATGCAATTACAACAACATACACCCATTAGGGTTAGCACTTAAAAACCAAAGCGATGCAGAATTCAACTCTAACCAAGAATGCGCCAGATGACGGCGAGCATATGGTCAGAGGATCTCAATGCAATGCTGAAAGATTAACTCTAACCAAGAATGTGCCCAAGATGGACGAACATATGGTCAGAGGATCCCTACCAACTACAAGTGCTGAAAGTAAACTCAACACCCAGAATGTGCTTTCAATCCCAGAGTGGGAATGGAGCTACCATAGGGCGGAGATGCTAAGAAACTACAATGCAAATCAACTGTAAATAGGCGGCAAGCCAGCCTCTTCCACTTATTCAGTGGGTATTACAAAGCATGATGAGAATGATGAGAAGAAATGCTGACAGTACTACTGTTCAGCTTACAATAATATAGAGAATGCCTGCAAGAACAAGGATTAGAAGCTCTTCAATTGCTGCAATAGTAAATGTGACCTCCACCAAGCTTAGTAAGACTTCCTAACACCAAACCTTCACCAAAAATGCACTTTCCAAAATCTGATATGACAGAACAGCAACTTGAAATGCATAACCAGCAACCCTAGAATCCACTAAAATGCTCACAACTCACTCAATACTTGTCAAAATGACATGAGACTTGATGCAAACGAATGCTAGGATGATGACAATGAAGACTAGACAAAGAAACAGCTGACAAATTGAAGTATTTTTTTTCTAAACACTTGCCAGGCGAACCAGAATGGTACAGCCTCTAGAAATGTTCTACCAACAAGATAAAATCAGATTCTTCATTATAAATCACCAAAATTTGCACAAATGGGCGCCTAGGGCATAGAAATGGTTCTAGCCAATACCCAGAACGAATATATTTTTATTTTGTGACTTATGAGCAAATACAACATGCAGCTATACTAAATCAGCAACTCCAGAACTTCATTAACATGCTAGAAATTGAACTACAAATGCAAAATAACTACTACAATGCAAAAATCTCACTACAAAATCCACTCAACTACAAACTAACTCTCCACTAGTTGCTATCTTTCAAGCAAGAAGTTGAGCCAAGGCTAGGAGGCATTCATTCCTCGAAGCAATCCCAATACCATTTCGGCAGCATAACATTACTCAAGTCATAAGATGATAAAATGAAGAGAGAAGGCCTTCTTTTATAGACTTAGTAGAGAATCTCTAGATGCTTCTAGAAAGTGCCCCTTTTTCCAATTTGAATTTGACTTCATTTTCCCTCCAAGAGTGGCGTCCCTTTTTTCATGAGGGAAATATTTGACCCCTTTTTATTAAATTAAAATTATCTCCTCCTCAAAAGTTGGCGTCCCCTTTCTCCAAACAATATTTTGACTTTAGGAATATTTAAAATATTTCCTCATGAGATGACCACCCTAAAATTCCTCCTTTTGAAAAACAACTTGAAGTTGTAACACTAGGCGAAGGGGTCATAAGATGAAAATTAAACATTGTTAATTTAAAATAACTTATGTCTCCAAAATGAGCACCTTAAAGCCAAAATCAATATTACCAATCGAACTACCAAAAGAGGAAAGCTTGTTGAGCTGATGCAGACTAGACCACTACTAAAAATAGAATTTACTAAAAATAGTAAATTCAAAAAATTGCTCAGATCAAAGTGAAAGCAATACCATTACGAAGCTTTCTGAAAACTCAGAAAGAATCTGCAATCCAAAATCCCAAAATCCAAGATGTAAATCCCTGAATCTTCAAAAGAACCCACCAAGCAACTAGATACCCTAATTCTGTCTTTGATTAGCCGACAACACACTGGAGATAGGCTATCAATCACTAGAAAGTGTAGGGCTAAAAATGGGGACATTACAGTCTGCCCTTCCGAGAATTGCTTGTCCTCAAGCAAAGCCACCACAACCTTAGAGAATATAGAACTGATCAATACCCCAACAAGTATGATCCTAGCATCCCATGTCTGTCTCAAGAATGATCCAACATGTCAATATGGCACTACTCTAATTAGATCAGTGAAAACATCATGCCAATGCTGCAGTTACCTCCTTTGTAACTCCAAAATGTTACCATCCTTGATGCTCAAATTGAAAAATATTAAAGGACTGAGATCCATATCATGCAACGTCTCATGTCCAAGATGCCCAAAGTCAACAATATCAACCATACCACTATCTATCACAATCCTAGGCAAGAAGAAAGATAGGCTACTCAACTAAAAATAAAACTCCTCAGCATACCTCCATACGGTAACAAATGGAGCCAAGACTTCAAATGTGACATCTTCGAATCTTCTTGCAAAGAGAAAAGCAATCCTTTTCAAGAGCTCAACAATCTCATACTCATAACTCCGCATGGAGCTACTATGCCTCATCTGAATTATACTAATACCACCATGAAGACTTGAGAAGTTTCTACACCCAACCCTCCCAAGAGTCTCGTAATGGGAATCAAAAGCATGGTAGTTTTGGCCATTCCCAACCAGCCACGAAAGTAAAACCATCGAAGCTTGCATCACAAACCTCCAAAGTGGCTAGAAAACACGCTAAAGCTATCTCCATCAGAAAACTACCACTTCTTTGATTGGGAGTGAGGAACCAACTCTCCTAAATGAGAGAAACTTCACATGTAAGGTGGCTGGTTTTCCTCAAACCAGCAAGCTTGAGTCTCCAAATCTATTTTTTCCCTATCCAAGGATCACTCTCAAGAGCCACCATCCTTTCATCTCTCCAATCCAAACTCAAAATTTCTCTCCAATCCATTTGTTGATGAACAAATGGGGCCATCAAGTGGTTGGTGAAGAGAAGGACAACACCCAAAGGTCTAAAAATTTGATCACTAACCCACCAAAAATTCCTCTTTCCACAAGCCATAAACTCCATCAACCCAATTTGAGAATCCCAAGCATGGATACCCAACTGAAAAATATTTTCAACACATTGCCAAGAAATCTCAACGCATCTCCAAGTGCTAGTGAGAACCGAGTGCATTCTCACGAAACTGGTGTCCCCTTGAAGCTCAACCATGAAAGCTTCAACCACATTGGAGTATGTAACATAGAATGACTTCAGATTCAATTCCCAAAACTGACTAGTATGAGCCCAAACATCATTCAACCAAAGGGATGGATTGACAAGCATGCGAACGCCAAATTCTGGTCCATCTTTCTTCCCAACTTTATGAGTAACAAGACTGAAATCTTTGCTCCTTGCTGCTGTAATGAAGTTACCAGCAGCTACCAAGTCTTGCTTTGTTAACACCTTGGTGTCGAAGATGTCGAAATCCCCTCGAATCAACATTTCCCATGTAGAGATTTCATTCTCAAACCCACTTATGCATTCATTATCAAAATGCCATGGAAGATTACTAATCACAAAATGTGGCACCTCCTCATGTAATGTTATCAAAGCATCCAAGCACTGGAAACCAAACTCAGTCTCATTCTCCATTTCATCCTCTACCTCATAGAGAGGATTATCATAACTTTCCTCATCACCTTCTTCAAAGAGAGGATTGTCATAAACTTGAAAGTCATTCCTTTCATCTTGCTGCTCCAAACCAGCACATGCAACTTCTGATTTTCTTGAGATGCTTTCAAGATTAAACTCCTCTTGAAGACAATCAAGCTGTCCAATCACTTGGTTGATTTCTTCAGCTCTTTGTGCACCTTCTTGCTCCTTGAAGAGTTTGAAGTTAGCAAATTGGTCTTCAACCTCCGTTAGAGCCAACTGAGTTTTTCCCAACATGTCCTTTGTTGTTTCGAGCTTCAGAATGAGCTCACCAATCATACTCTCCTTTTCATGAAAAGCACAAATGGTCTTCTTTGCAACTTCAAAGGCATGATCTCGTTCTTCAATCGAGTGCACGTACTCGGACTTCAAGGTCTCCAAGGAATCTCTGATAAGTTGCAAATTGGGAAGAGCAACTTCATCTGTCATTCCTCTATGTCTCCCTTCAAGCTGAGCCTTCTAGTAAAGCTCTTCAACCAAGCTATGTGTGCGGTCAAATAGGGATAGAGCTTGCACTTCCTTGTCAATGAACACCTTGAATTGACCTTCCCCCTCATAAGAATGCGAAGATGGTGAACTGCCGGTAGGCTGCAACTGAAAATCAGAACCTTGCCCCTTGTCTTTGCTGCCCTCAATGCTGCTCCGACATCCTTGTACTTTACCACCAACATGCGGATAATGTTCAATGCCATGGAGATGATCATTCTCCATGATTTCTTTGTCTCTATGTTTGCAATCAGCCTCTTGAATGGAAAAATCAGACTTGTGTTTGTAAACCCCTTTAACTCTTTCCTCTTCAAGAGCTATATGGTCTTCTAGTTCTCCCTGATCATCACCGTCTCCTTGATCAAACATTATAGCAGCATCCAACTTGCTCAATGGATCATAATCATCCGCTGTTCGGAAAGTTTCCGTAGAAACATTTTCTTCTTTAGTGGCTGCAACCACTTCAAAGAGATCATTATGGAGCTTCTTTGAACACTCTTCTTCTTCGAAGACAACTTCCTCTTCAATGGCCACCTCATAGTTTGCCATGCAATCTGATTTTTGATCTTCATCTGGATCAAAGGGAAATTCATCCCACAAAGGTTCTTTATCATACCTTGGTGTCAACCAACCGGGATCCCAAATGGAAAAAGGCTGATTTTTTTGATCAAGAGAAAAGTACTCTTCATGCTTCTCTTGGAGTGTTGAGTCTTTGAATAGGTCACCATGTAACTCACTTGAACTGATTTCTTCACAAGTCCTTCTCTCCAAGGGCTTAGTTTGATGATCAAACCCACGTTCATCCCAATCACCAAAGTCATAGTGAAGCAAGGAATCTTCAATGTTAGCTGTTTTGAAAACTTCGTTCCTTTTTCCTTCAATGTAACCACCATCTATAGGTATATTTCTGATCTCATCTTTAGTAATCATATGCATACCAAAAAGGTTTCCTTGATCACTTGTCATAATTTCTTCTTGTGAAAACTCTTGAGGAGTTTGGACAGCAACAAGAGGAAAACTATCCATCACCAAATCTTCAACACGAGGTGGTACAATCCTGTTGGAATCATTACCAACATTATCACTTTGGCAATGATCAAGAGCTGATTCAAAGGCACCAACAGTATTTCCTCCTACTTGCTCTTCTTCAACAAACTCATCCCATACAACCGTTCTACCAACATCTTCTGTGAAGTCATTCGTCTCAAGAACTTCATTGGATGAATCCTTGTTAGGACTCAAGACTGTTGTCATGTTCTCTTCAGAATACTTCTCTTCATCACTTGCTATCACATGCAAGTCAAGGGGCGTATTACGGAGCTCTTCCACACACTCTTCAACTATCACAGTTTCTTCATCAAGCTCACGATCAATATGAGGTGACATATGCACCTTGCTTGTACCATCAAAATGTGGTAGCGTAACTTTGTTGATGGCATGCTGTAAGTTCCTCTGCATTGTTGGTCTCCTCTGATTATAATATCTTCCCTGACCTTTAGTATTTCTTTTAAGGTCCACAAAGTCATTGTAAGTCATGTCACGCTTGACTTCATCAGGAAGGGAATTATACTCAGCATGATTTTGTCTTTCATTGTCCACAAATGACAGAGTTTTTTGGGTCAGGTTGAGAAATATTCGGAGTCAAGAAAGTGGGTTTGAATGGTCTTGAAGAGATGTATGTGTTATTTGAAGTACGTTGATCCCAATTACCATTATGCTGATTTGAAGCACTATGCTCTCCTGCATGCCTTGTATTGCTCTGAAGATTGTTTTCCAGTATTGTATTTTGACCCATCCTTCCCAACATAAGGGATATCATATCCATCATTGAGTCTAATTTCTTATCCAACCTTCTTCCTCTTTCCTCCTTGTCACTGGATAATCTCTCATTTTCTGGTTGCATTTTTGTTTCCAGAGAAGATTCACAATATGCTCTTAGGTGCTGTTTTTTTTCAAGAACTCTGCCTATCAATCACTGCCTTTTTCAATGATGGCAGATCTTGGCTCGATAATTCAATCAAATATACCAAACCATTTTTTTTTCTAATTTTGAATGTACTATACAACATACACCCATTAGGGTTAGCACTTTAAAACCAAAGCGATGCAGAATTCAACTCTAACCAAGAATGCGCCAGATGACGGCGAGCATATGGTCAGAGGATCTCAATGCAATGCGGAAAGATTAACTCTAACCAAGAATATGCCCGAAATGGACGAACATATGGTCAGAGGATCCCTATCAACTACAAGTGCTGAAAGTAAACTCAACACCCAGAATGTGCTTTCAATCCTGGAGTGGGAATGGAGCTACCATAGGGCGGAGAGGCTAAGAAACTACAATGCAAATCAATTGTAAATAGGCGGCAAGCCAGCCTCTTCCACTTATTCAGTGGGTATTACAAAGCATGATGAGAATGATGAGAAGAAATGTTGACAGTACTACCTGCTCAAATTACAATAATATAGAGAATGCCCCGCAAGAATAAGGATTAGAAGCTCTTCAATTGCTGCAATAGTAAATGTGACCTCCACCAAGCTTAGTAAGATCTCCTAACACCTAACCTTCACCAAAAATGCACTTTCTAAAATTTTGATATGACGTAACAAAGAATCCTTTGAAATGCATAACCAAAGATTCCTATAATCCAATTAAAATGCTCACAACTCACTCAATACTTGTCGAATGACATGAGACTTGATGCAAATGAATGCTAGATGATGACAATGAATACTAGACAAAGAAACAACTGAAAATTGAAGTATTTTTTTTTCAACACTTTCCAAGGGAAACGTAATGGTACAAAATTTCTAGAAAATGTTGTACCAACAAGATAAAAATCAGATTCTTCATTATAAATCACCAAAATTTGCACAAATGGGCACCTAGGGTGAGAAATGTTCTAGCCAATACCCGTAATGAATATACTTTTATTTTGACTTATGAGCAAATACAACACATGCAGCCATACTAAATCAGCAACCTTAACTTCATTAACATGCTAGAAATTGAACTACAAATGCAAAAACTACTACAATGCAAAATCTCACTACAAATCACACTCAACTACAATCTAACTCTCCACTAGTTGTTGTCTTTCAAGCAAGAAGTCAAGCCAAGGCTAGGAGGCATTCATTCCTCGAAGCAATTCCAAATACCATTCCGGTAGCATAACTTTACTCAAGACATAAGATGATAAAATGAAGAGAGAAAGCCTTCTTTTATAGACTTAGTAGAGAATCTCTAGATGCTTCTAGAAAGTGCACCCTTTTCCAATTTGAATTTGACTTCATTTTCCCTCCAAGAGTGGCGTCCCTTTTTTCATGAGGCGATATTTGACCCCTTTTTTATTAAATTAAAAGTATCTCCTCAAAAGTTGGCGTCCCCTTTCTCCAAGCAATATTTTGACTTTAGGAATATTTAAAATATTTCCTCATGAGATGACCACCCTCAAAGTCCCCCTTTAAAAGTAACTTGAAGTTGTAACACTAGGCCAAGGGGTCATAAGATGAAAATAAAACATTATTAATTTAAAATAACTTATCTCTCCAAAATGAGCACCTTAAAGCCAAAATCAATATTACCAACTGAACTGCCAGAAGAGGAAAGCTTGTTGAGCTGATGCAGACTAGACCACTGCTAAAAATAGTAAATTCAGAAAGTTGCTCGGATCAAAGTGAAAGCAATACCATTGCGAAGCTTTCTGAAAACCCAAAAAGAATCCACAATCCAAAATCCCAAACTCCAAGATGCAAATCCCTGAATCTTCAAAAGAACCCTCCATAACCTGAACCCCATCACTGCCTAGCCTTTATTGCAAAGACAATCAAGACAGCTATCAATCACTAAAAAGTGTAGGGCTAAAAATGGGGACATTACATTTCGAAACAAAGCTAGAGTGCTCACATGAGAGTAACAATGCCAAAAAATGTTATAGTCTAAAGTTGAAAGTTGTTGGTAGAGAGATTGAGAGTGTAAAATTGTAAGATTGTGGGTGATTTCAAAAATGAGAAGGGACGAGAGAAATATAGGTGAGTCCAAGGGTTAGAGAGCTATTTGGATTTTTTTTGGAGTGGTTATCACTAACCTGGAGATAACAAGTAGTGGAATGCTTGAAAATGGCTACTAAATAATAAACTATTATGGGGTGTTAGCACATCACATGTATATATCTACATGTTGAGCTATCATCCAAATAATTTTAATTCTTAGAAAGGATAAACACTAGGAAATTATATGGATAACATATACTAAACATGAATTTCAAAAGGGAACATGGGAGACATGACCTTGACACCATGAGTGGAAAAGGTTAAAGCAAGAGCCAAGTTCTCAGCCTAAGAACATATTAGGGGAGATAGATAATAAAGTGGACCTCCAAAATATAATATGAAGTTACAAGGGTGCATACAATTTTTGATGTTATATTTTACCCCCATTTTAGTAGGTCTATGGCACTAAGTAATATGCTTCACCAAAGTACACAAATTAAATGCACTTAAAGTAAATTAGATCATAAAACACACAAAAAGGATATTATACAAGATGTTGAGGGTTCTTCAAGTGGAGTGATTATGCCCCAAGCTGAGAACCTAGAAAATAAATATGTTTATCCACAAAAAATCTACAAAATACAAGGATTAGATAAATATAACCTTCAAAACAAGGATGATAGCAAATTGTATGGCCTAATAAGTACTAAACATACATAAAACAAGAGAAATTGCTAGAAAATATCTAATAAGAGAGATTGATGAAGATAAGCATGGTCCCAATGCATTTTTTATTAGTAAAATGTAAGGTAGGATTTAACAAATAGCATGATCTATAGCTAGGAACCATACAATACATTCATAAATCATATGCACTTTCAAACTAAATTCTAGGGTTTAAGCATGAGGGCTATATAAAAATGGGTAGGCCACATGAAGTACATGGCTAGCAAGGGTTATTTACGAATAATATATTACTAAAAAGTCAACTATGTAAATTTCATGGGATTACAAAATCTATTGTTGGTTGACTCATATGCTACAAAAAATTAGGCCATGCAAAGTGCATGGGGTAGCAAACTCAATTGCTAGTTGAATCATAGGCTACCAAAGTAGGTCATATGAAAGGCATGAGCTAGCAAGGTACTTTGCTAGGTGGCTCATATACTACTAAAAAGTGAGCCATGGGTGTGTGCACAAATCTGTGACACAAAAATGGCTCTTAAGATGCCACTTTTTTTCTTCTGAAATTAGCAAAATCTAATGTCCACGAGAAAATGAAGATAGTTACGCTCAAAATTTGAAGATGCAAAAAGAACAAAAGTTGAAGTGCTTCGAGCCTAGTTTGTAAGCTACTATTTTTTAAAAAAAATTAATGAAGATTAAGGGTTTCAAAAAGGGGGGCCAAAAATAGGTCCTATTTTTATAAAAAAAAAAATAGCAGTGTATTATGCCCCCCCTTTTTGATTAACTTTTTTTTACAATTTCAAAAATCCGTATGGTGAGAAATTAGATAACACCATGTAGTTTGTCCTCATTCTTTTGACTAATTTTTTTAATGAATATATAATATTTTATGAATTTTTAAAGTGGAAACATCCTGAAAAGATAAAATTTAAGTGTGCTCCCCCCTAAATTTTTTGAAAACTAATCGAAAATTGAATTTTTTGCATCATGTGTAGAATGGAGTCTAGTTTTAAAAATATATTTTTTCTGTCACGTTCAATGAACGAGTAAAATTCTATCCTAAAAATAGCACATGTTGGTTTTTGGAAAAAAAACAAAGGCAATAACAAGAGAAGTTATGGATGAAAACCTTAATTTATTCAAAACATAAAAAATGCCTATATTTAGATAGCTAAGAGAGATCCTAATGTCATCACAGTGTTTTTATAAATGTGCATTGAAATATGTACAAACGTGATGGTGAGCACAAACAAAAATATGTGAAAATTTGATAAATCCTGAGAAAGTCACGTCCATAAATAGCTCATCTAGCAAGCACCAAATTTGGTGCTCTCCAAATTGGAAAGCACCAAATGTGATGTCTCATTTGGAGAGCACCAAATTTGGTGCTCACCAAATGAGCTGCTTTGACTAAAACCTAAGTTTTCTTTGTGTTTGCTCCACAACTTGCATAATGCTTTGAGTTTGTAGGTTATGATGGTTGATGTATAGTTGAAGTTTCACCTTTCATTAGCTCTCTACCTCCTTCCCTCTTAACCAATATGTACCCATTCTCTCTCCCATGCTCTATCCCTCCCACCCTCTGTCTCTTGGATCTCTTTCACCCCCTCTCCCTCTCTCAAGTCTCTCCCTCCCACCCTAACTAGACAACTCTCTCTCCCTCACAAGTTTCTCTCTTTGAGGTCTCTCCCACTCCCTCTCTCTATCCATCTCAAGTCTCTCTCTTAGGTCTCTCTCTCAATTCCCTCTCTCAAGTCTCTCTCTATTAGGTCTCTCTCTCAGGTGTCTCCTACTCCCTCTCTCTCTCTCTCCCTCTCTCTTGGGTCTCTCCCTCCCTCTCTATCAAGTGTCTCCTAATCCCTCTCTCTCTCCCTCTCTCTCAGGTCTCTCCCTCAAACTATCCCTTGCACCCCCTCTCCCTCTCCTAGGTCTCTCCCCCCACCCTAACTAGATAACTCTCTCTCTCCCTCTCAAGCTCCTCTCTTAGGGTCTCAATTTCACCAACCTTACCTATACTACTTAGTCACTCTAACCCCATCTCTCTCACACTGCCTCCTCTCAAGTATCTCCTCAAAATATCCCTCCCACCTCTCTCCCTCTCTCTCAAGTCTCTCCCTCCCATCCCAACTAGATAACTCTTTTCTCTGATAGTAGCTCCTCTCTCTCAAGTCTCACTTTCTCCTGTTCCTAGCCTTAGATAAATCTTATCTCACTCCAACCCCCTCTCTCACACTCTCTCTCACTCCATCTCCCTCTCTCTCCGCCTTTATATTTCTCTCTCTCCATCTCCTCTATCTCTCTTTGGTCTCTCCCTAGATAACTCTCTTTCTTTGATGTAATAGTCTCTCTCTCTTAGGTCTCACTCCCTCCCACCCTACCTAGACAAATCTCTCACTCCAACCCCCTCTCTCTCCCTCTCAGGTGTTTCTCTCTGTCTCTCACTCCATATCCCTCTCTTAGGTATTTTTCTTTCTCTCTCCCTCT
>VDFB02148683.1:0-17908 GCA_007258455.2 Sequoia sempervirens | reverse complement strand
ATCAATTATCTCCACATCTATATCTATATCAATCTTCCCTTCCTTGGAGTGGTGCTCCTTAGGCTTCGCCTCTTCATCTTGGTGTTCTCAGGGTTGTTCTTCATTTGGCTCCTGATCAAATGTTTCAACTTCATAATGCTCATCAATCCTATCAGTGCCTTCATCCTCGAAGGTTTGTTGTGCTTCCTCATCCGAGGCCACCTTATCTATGTTTATATTAAATCTTCCCTCAAGATGCTCAAAATAATCATCCCTATTAGAACCCCTTAGTTGAGGGTGGGATGTCCTTCAAGGACTTCCTTTAGGTTTTGCTCCTGACTCAGCCTCTCCCATTTCCTTCTTTTATAAATTTAGGACTATTGCTTCCATCTTTTGTGTGTCTCTGAGGGGTGGCGAGGGAGAGGTGCAAGCAGTGCAAGGGGAGAGATGAGCCACTGACGTTGGAACCCTCGGGGACACTAATACCCAGAGCTCTAAATTTTGGGCACATTTTGCATATAGGTTGCAAAGGCATGAGGCAGGGTGAGAGGTGCCATAATAGTCACTGGAACAAAAGGAAGTAGAATGGAAAGCATAGGTAGTGGAGATGGGAGTAGGGTAGATGATACTGGAGAAGTGGTGGAAGAGGAAGAGTTTAACACTACCACTAAAGTGGTTGGTGAGGTAGTGGTGAGGTGGACTGAGATGTCCATAGTCAGCGGAGATGAGACGAGAAAAAACTTAAGAGTGGAAGGTGATGGAGTGGTGATAGAAACAACGGAAATGGTTGAAAAGAGAGTAGTGGTGGTAGGTGGTGGTGAGAAAGTTTTCTTAGACTCTTCCTCCTCTTCATGTGGGTGTTCTTCCTCCTAGATGGTCGGCATTTCGAGAACAAAAGTTCTCATTCTTTTCACCTTCTTTGACGGTTTCCCTTCTATTTCCTTGCAGGTGTACACTTTTTGCTTGGTCTTGCACTCGGGTAAATATTTCCTCTTTTTGGATCTAGCGACAGGAAAGGACATGGATCTACACCTGATGAGCCTGTAATAGTGCCACTATCCATTTCACTTTTAAGCCCATCTTCAAGCTCCATGTATGTTAAATCTGCACCTTTTTCTTGCAATTGAGTTATTTATCCATCAACCCACTATTTGGTTCTCTATTCAATGGGGAAGGTGATAGTGTCTAGGTTAGTAACCTCCTCCTCAGCCCAATCGATTATCAGAAATGGGACATTGGCCAAGGAATTGCATCTTTCATCCATAATATTGTCATCGTTGACAATCTGATCCAGTACAGGGAACAAATCAATGGACTTTATGAACTTGGCAGTCATCCTCATATAATGCTATATCTAAACCTCCTTGTTATCATCATAGTTTTCCTAGAAGTCCTCAATTTGAGGTTAGTGGGCATATTATCTCCCAACTTGTTTCTTCAGCTTGCCATGGTGATCCACATTTCCCCTATCTATATACAAGTCCAAGTTATATTCCACCAATTCCTTCTCAAAGTGCTCAACACATTGGGTAATAGGGCAAGAGTACATTCCCTATCCAAATGTAAGGGTATATGCAACCCTAGCTTTGTGTTTGTTGCTCAATAAGGTGTGGGTGGTTTGTAGCTACTAAGTAAGCTCTAACATGATGACTCTATCACTGGGGTAGCATGGTAGCCGTCAGGGTTGTCCCAAGAACCATTATGCTCTAATGTATGTGAATTTTTGGAATTGGATGAACAGATATCCAAAACCCTATATGAGTGCCTTGGCACTGTGTGAAACCCTTCTTTCTTAATCTCACCCCAATGTTCTAATAATATTCCTAATAAAGGCATCATTCACCCTTCTATAGTTCTTGAAATTCTTGTACTATAACTGGGGGTAGCAGTCGTATACCTTAAATTGTCCCTTCTTGGTTCCCAATGCTCTAGCATAGAATAACCCTTCATATGGGAATTTAACTACCAGGAGGTAGACCAAATATGAGTTAATGTATAATTTAGATGTCTTCTTTACTGCCATGAATTTATCATGCAAGTTGTTACTTATCATCTTTTCCTAGTGAAAGTTGGTGGTGCCTAGGAAGATCTCTTCCATGAAATTGAACATCCATACTTTGAAAAAGGTGGTAGTAGGTAGCCCCATCAATCTGCTTAGGAGCATGACTAGATCATGATATTTTTCCAAGAAGTCACTCATATACAATTTATGAGGTACTTTGTTGGTACTACCTCTCTTATCCTTTAGACATGATTGATTTATCGTTCTCCTACATCTAAGAGGATCTTGTTGCCAAATAGTTAAGGAAAAACACTTTTATGTTTCCTCCATTTTATCAAAGATTGGGATACCAAATGTTCTGCCAATAGATTTATTTGATAAGTATGCCAATACCCTTCCATCTTTGGCAATTATTTTTTTGGACTGGGCATGGTAGCACTCCCGGAAAGCCATAACTAGTTCAGGAGAAACTAGGGTAGGAGGAAAACCAGCTACCTTTGCAAGGACACTTTATTTTATTCTTAAGGCCTCCTCTATAGTGGGATTGATAATTAATCTCTGCTTGAACTCATCTATGTTTACATGCCCTAGGTCAGTGTCGAAGATTGTGTCCCAGTTGGTCACGATCTTGGAAGTGCATTCTACTCCATGGAATTGGTACTTCATCTATTCTTTCTCTTCTTTCCCCCTGGGGGTTTTGGAGGGCTTCTATCCTTTGTCAACTTTCCCCACTGGTTTCTCTGATGGCCCCTCAGTGAGTTCCATAAATCTTGCAAAAAAAATGGTGCACTAAGGGAACTGATAGATCAAGAGGACAAATATTAGTTAAATCATGTAAATTCATTCATTATTAGCATCCATATACTTTTGAAATATCATAACATTAATCATCATTTACCATTTGAAGCTCGTTTGGGCCTTTTACTGAAATGTGGGTCTAGGGGTGTGGAAGTCCACCCTACAGAAGCCATCAGTGTTTTGCTATTAAAGAATGTCCATGGGAAAGTGGCATCCCACAAGTGGAGTTTTGCATTGTAGAACCTGCATGTCCATTCTACCTAGTTAAATTCATTACATTCTCATTAAGTTGTGATTTTGGGACCACAAAGTGCAGGGAGGTGGAAGCAAGGTATCGGGCTATTGTTAGGTTTTCACCACTGAAGAGTGGCTTTGGAGTGGTGGCCTCCTACAAGTGATAGTCCACAGAGTTAGGCCCGTAGGAACCTACTGTCCTTTAAGTTTTTGTTGGCAATTTTAAGCTTTTAACTTTGAGGAAATATAGTTGGTAGGACTTGCAAAGTAGAAAGGCGATGGTGTTTCGCCATTGTGAAGTGATCGAAGGGGAACTATCTCCTATGAATGGTGGTCCATGTGGTGGTACCCACAAGGAGATTCCTCTTAGTCAATTTTTATCTTAAGTGCTTTGATGCGTCCATAGAATCACTCTAACTCATTGCTCGAAGGATAGGTTGTTTTCATGAAATGAAAAAGTCAGATGAGTGAGGGACATGATGCAGAGTTTGGTTAGGTCCTTACCCTCAAGGAGCAGCTTTGACACGACATCATTCCATGCTAAGCGGCCTACCTGAGTGGACCTATATGGCGAGACAACCTTGGGAATTAGATCGTTTTCAATTTGAGTGTGACATTTTGTGGAGGTGATTGATGTGTAACCCACATCTATGGAGAGCCATGGGAAGTGTGCTATCTAAGGGATGGCTAGAATGGAATGGACTTCTACATAGGGCTTTCCATAGGACTTTTCCTACCAAATTTTCCTACTTAGTCATTTCATTGTCCCTCTTATTTGAGTTTTCACATACAAGTGTGGATGACCCAAGGCATGAACCCTTTGAAAGCTTGACCATACATGATGGTGATAGGGTAGAGGCAATATGCACATGAAAACCTATGAAGGTCATGACCCTAAATACTTGAAGAGTTTTGAATAAAGGCATCATTCCTAGTGGAAATAGTGTAAGTGGAATCTGCAATGTGGAAAGCTATGATGGCCTAGGCGCTAAGGGCGGAAAAGTTTAAGTAGAACTCTGCTTGGAGAGGCCCAAAAATTGGACCCAGTATAGCATCTTCCTTTGCAACCCCAACTCATGGTCTTAACATTTTTGGGGGCAACACAATGCAAGGCCCATGAAGTGGACAACCATCTAAGTGTGGCCATTTGATAATGGCCAGGAGGAGATAGCTCTCCAGGGATGCAAACCCACATGTTTTTTTTTTTCTTTTGACTCTAAGATTTCATTACCCATCGATTTTTCATCGCGGAGGGCTTTGAGTACTTCATTGTAGACCATGGCATCAGAGGAGTGGACCTCCACACAATAATATGTGATAATACCACAGGAATATATTTATCTTCTACATGCAGGGTGGGAGCATATGGGGGTTCATTTAAAAATTTTGTCACTTCAATCATCATTTGGTATATGAGCTTCCCTGTGGAATCTCATGGTAAAATTGGGTTTGAATGGCTCTAAAATTTCAAATGGTTCTAAAACCCTAGGTGTGAAACCTAAAAATTTAAATGCACAACAAGGAAGGAGAAATGGATCCATACCTTGGGGTCGTCTGAATGACAAGATAGCCACGGTTGAATCTCTTGAATACTCTTGTGTGCACCATATCTTCCTTATCTTGTTCAAATTTTGAATATGTTTGGGTGATAATGATAGTTGAGCAATGGGTTATTTATAGAACAACCCACCATTAATGCAGACATTAAATATAGGTACGACTCAGGGCTAGGTAGGTGAGGAGTAGAAACCCATGTTACAGTAGACATCAAATGAAATCCTGGGGAAAAGCAACAAGGGCGAGACCTTCCATACAGGAAGACATAGACCAAAGGACTTGAGGGTTGATGAAGACGATGTTGGAACCAGCCACACTAGTGGACATGAGGGGTTAGCTACAAGGAGTGGAGAAAGAGGAGCGACATTCCACTTAAGGAGACCCACATCTACAAGTCTACCAAGTTGGATGGACATGGTGAAAAATGGAAGATGGAAGCCCGCACACTAAATTTTGATAAGGCCAAAAAATTAGTAAAATTTGAATAGGTGAATTTGGCCAAGATAACTTTGATGATTTTGAGGAATGTGATCAATTTAAGCTTGAAATAGGGGCACAAAAATGAAGCGAAACCAAAACGACCCAGAAAAAGTGAAACAATGAGAGGGGGTCCCCTATTTGAATGGGGCGTGTATGCTATAGGCACAACAAATGGTGACTCTATTGGGAGAATGCTCCTGAGCATTCCAAGAGTAAGGATGCATCTGAAACCCATAATCTCTGGTTTCAAAGACTAGAAATGAATGTCCTCAAATGAACTGAAAACTCAAAGGAGAACACAATCCTTAGTTGAATTAGGTCATAAAATATCTCATAAGTGCAGTGAATTTATTCCCCTCCTTTGGAGACTATAGAGGACAATGACCAATTAGCCAAGGAAAGCTACGTAGATAATCTAACCCCAAAAGTGACCTGGACATTTCTCCACCGCCAGCAGCCATCCATAGCCTCGACAGAGTTGTCACTGCAATCCCCATGAACATTGCTCTATTTCTAGTCAGGCATCCATACCCCCAATAGAGTTGCTCACACACCTACATAGTTTCTTTTTTCCAATCTTTTCTTTTCATTTATTTCTTTTCACATTTCCCTTTTTGATATTCTTTTGCTCAACTATATAAGAAGTGAAGCTTATAGTGGGTTTGGAGATCATAGTGTTCATTGGAGCAGACTTAATATTTTTCACTTGTAAAGGTTTCATGATGACTATCATATACCTCATCAAGAGTATTTAAAATTTGTATCATGTTTAATCTAAGATAGACATAAAAGGATTCAAATAAGGGCTCCATCCTAGGTTAAGCCAAATCTCTTGTGAGGAAATCTGTCTCACGAAAGCGAACATAAATTCTTGGTAACTCAGGAAGACTTATCTAAGGAACAAAAGGAGCATGCAACAAAGTGGACCCCGGGCCAAGTAGAACCATCGCATCAAGATCGAACAACACCCTCAACAAAATGAAGGTTGGGAAAGAAAGCAAAAAAAATACAAAAAGAAAAAGACCTACCTTAACTATGTACAAACATGAGATGAGACAACTCAAGCAAGGAAATAATGCTTGAGGTACTGCCTGTTGAAAGGCAAAGGGACATCCTCTCCCATGAGTGTCTTAAGGTGAAAGGCATTATCTCCCAAAATTTCATAAATCTAAAAGGGGCCAAGTCAGAGCTTGTCGAATTTGTCATATCCCCCTTTCTTCTCATGGGCCTTGTCCCAACATAGGACTAAGTGAGAGATCCTAAAGGCCTTAACTTTGGCTCTACCATCAAACCATCTCTTGACTATGCCCTAACTTTTGGAAAAAAATTATGTTGCTTTGTTACAGACTTCCTCTAAATGGAGTAGCTCAGCTAAGTGACCCTCAAGGCATTCTCCTTCCTCATAATAGGTATTGATGAGTTGTAGCATAGGGATCTTGAGGTGAACTAGGAAAAAATGCTCTAAGTCATAAATGAGGTAGAATGGTGAATTTCCTAGGGCTGCGTTATGTCAGGTGTGATCTTCCCATAGAGCAAGATGTAACTGGGTGTTCCAATCCTTTGGGTTCTTCTCAAGTAGCTTGCGTATGATGATCAATAGGTTCTTGTTTGTGGATTGAGCTAGACCATTCCCTTGGGGATAATAATTGGGGTATGTAAGATCAAGATAAGCCAAAAGTGGCAATATGATGGGTATATATAAGGTATGTAGTGACAACTTTTTTTAACCTAAAATTGATGAAACGAGGGTTTTTAAAGGAGATTCTTAGCTTTACACCAATATAAATTATGCTTTATTTTGAATTTAATAAATAATTATTATTTATTTTCTATTTGAAATTTACTAAAGTCCCGATTAATAGGTTGATTAAAAACATCTATAGTTTCAAATAGTATCACATTTTTGAATCTGAAACATGCGCACATTCTATGCTTCACATACTATAGGATTAAAAAAAGAAAATTGAATTTCATGAAGTTTTGACCAAGTTAAGGTGATCGACATACAAGTTTTATATTTTAAAAGTTGGAATAAAAAATTCATAATTAATTATTTACTTAGAAAAAAATTACAAAAAAATATGCATCACATCAGGACATGAGTCCTCTACCTATAACTAAAAGCTTATAAAAAAATGTTATCATTTTATTGTGTTTAGGGTGGTCAGATAGACACCTACTTTTTCTCCTCAAATTTAAGTACTACTACATTGAAATTTCAAATTTTTACCAAATAGATTTTGTTTTTTTTAAACCTAGTGTTTAGAAACTACATTCAATTTCCTACTGATCTATTCTTACACATTTTGAATCAATATAGATAACTTATTCATTTTTTACGCCAAGTTGCCTAACTCTAATTTTTCTAAATTTTTTGCCACTTAAGGGCCTATTTTTCCATGATGATCCCACATGCCCTTGGACGAAAATTTTAGGACAATCCCATAATCAAATGTCCAACTAGAAAACTTGAGGGAAGAAAAGGCAGGACCATTATCACTAACTAATGTAAATGGGAAACCAAAATGATTTATAATGAAGCTTTCCAAAAAATTAGCAACTACTTAAGTTGCACATTGCCTACAAGTAATTGCTTTTATCCATCTAGTGCAATAATCAGTAGTGGTCAGAATGTACCTGTGGCCTACAAAAGATGGTGGGTTTAATAGATCAATGAAGTCAAGCTCCCATTGAGAAAAAGGCCTTACTTCAACAACCAATTGGAGTGGAACAACAAAAAACCTCTCCCTACTAGCAGTGGTCTGGCAGATGTGACATAATTTGACATGCTTGTGGGCATCTTTGAATAGGGTTGTCCAATAGTACCCAACCCATAGGATTTGGTGAGTCGTTGAAGGGTTGGATCCATGTCTCATTTTGAATTTGTCGTGAAACTGTTTCAGCACTTCAGCTGCTTCTGATTTTCCCATGAATCTAAGATAAATTCCCTCATTATTCTTCTTGTACAGTATAGCTCCCTGCAACATATAACTATTACTTTTCAATCTCAGGGTTTGTTTTTGTAATCCTTGCAGCCATGATGGACATTTATTGTTCAACAAGTAATACACTATGTCATTGTACCATTCATCTGGCGAAACATCCTCCAAATGGTATTGCTAAACTATGAGTTTTGG
The DNA here is from genome assembly GCA_007258455.2 of Sequoia sempervirens. Classification (NCBI taxonomy): domain Eukaryota; kingdom Viridiplantae; phylum Streptophyta; class Pinopsida; order Cupressales; family Cupressaceae; genus Sequoia; species Sequoia sempervirens. The sequence goes on along the minus strand of VDFB02148683.1, from coordinate 9,721 downwards.
TTTGGTTTCTTCCATTGTGCATGTGAGAGCTTGTACTCAAACTAGCTTCATAAGCTAAATCTCCATATCGTACTCTTGCAACAATGTGATCCATTTTTCCCTTCTTTCTCTTGGTTCATTCTGCATCAACTGCAAGGTCTTAACAACTAGGTTTGAAATAATGGAAAACACTTTATTTCGTAGGATGTAATGCCTGAATTTCTTGACTCCATGTACCAAATCATATGCCTGCTTCTCAACATTGTGGTAATGCAATTTAGAATCCTTTAATGGAGCACTCATAAAGGCAATAGGGCACTCATTTCCTTCATCATCCTTTTGTTTTAACATCTTGGCACATGAGTGATCCGAAGCAAAAGAGTAGATGTAGAAAGGCTTCAAATAATTTGGGTTGACCAACACTGGAGCATCTACAGTAGGTCACTTAATTTCATCAAAAGCCTATTTGGCTTCTTGCGTCCACTCTACTTTAGCATCCTATTTGAGCATGACATTTAGTGGTTTGACTATTTATGCAAATCCTATAATGAACTTTCTGACAAAATTGATGTTCTCAAAGAAGGACTTCATTTCATTTTTCCTACTTGGAGGTTGAATCTTTAATATGGCCAGTATGCACTCTAGATCTATGGAGATTCCCTTTTTTGAGATCTTGTGCCCCAACAGTTTTCCCTTGGTCACACCAAAGATGCACTTCTTTGGGTTAAGTGAAACACCAAACTCTCTACACTTCTAGAAAACTTTTCATAAGTCAGAGACATGGTCTCCTCTTTTCTTTGAGAACACTGTAAGGTCATCCTTGTATATGATGATGCATTTTCCAGTGACGTCTTTGAAGGATATGTCCATGGCACACTGAAACATTGCACTTGCATTGATTAAACCAAATGAAATCCTTCTATACGCAAACATTCCCCACTTCGTCGTGAATGTCGTTTTGTGCCTATCTTCATATTGCACCATCACCTGGTTATATCCAGAGAAGCCATCAAGAAACAACATCATCTATGAACTATTTACTATTTGTAGCACTTCATCCAATGAGCGTACTAGATAGTTATCCTTTTCAGAAGCTTTGTTTAGGTTCCTAAAATCCACACATAATCTGATTTCTCCATTTTTCTTTCTGACCAGAACCAAATTTTCTACCCACATGGAATGTTAGAAAGGAAAAATGATGCAAGAAGACATAAACTTCTCCACTTCCTTGAAGATAATGGATTCTAACAAAGTGTTAATTCGGCGTTGATGTTGCCTGAAGGGCCTCACATCTAGATTGAGGGGGATGTTATTAGTGATAATCAATGTGTCATATGTTTTGAGGTCTTCATACCCCCAAGCAATCACATCATGATAAGTCCATAGGGCATCAATAATTCCTTTCCTTTCCTTTGGTGTGCATACTTTACCAATAAAACCATTTTTAACATCCTCTGTGGTACCTAGGTTGTGAGCATCAAACTGATTATCTATAGACTCCCTCTTGGTTTGCTGATCTTGGTCTCTTATGTGGTCTAAATCAAATATCCTTTCCAGTTGGACCCTACCCCTGGGTATTGTGTTGGTCTTTAAATTGATTACCCCTTTGATATCAAGATCGGCTTCCTCTGGCTCTACTTCATCTATGATTTGGGAAGCAAATATGTTAGAAATAGTGATGAAGTCGAGGATATGCTTGTCATCATTAAACACATGGAAATGAGTGACATTGTCAGGCACTGACGGGGTAGAAGTGAGCTCTACAGTGAATTTATTTAAGCCAAGTAATGATAAGGGTTGGAGGGTGTTGGATTTTTGGGATAATGCATCAGTGGTTTGATTTATTCTGCTAGGAATGAGCTCGATATTGAATGCATCTAGTGCTTATATGAGATCCCATACTCTATGCCTATAGTTTGCAAGTCTTTGATCATGGCATGAGTATAATTTACTAACTTTCTTGACAACTATTTTTGAGTCACCAAAGACTTGCAACATTTTGACTTTATTTCTTAATGCTAAGAGTAACCCATGAACTAATGGTTCATATTCTACTACATTATTTGTGTAATAAAATTGTACTAGTCTATGAGTAGCATAGTATGTCTTACCCAATGGAATGATGAGTTTGAAGCTGGCTCCTACTCCTTACTTGGATTTGGATCCATCAAATCACGAAATCAAAAACTTGGAGTGAATTTTTCCTTTGGAGCTGATGGAGCATATATCTATCTCTTTTGGTGGTGTGTTTATCCTTACATCCCTAGGCGACTTCTTGTACTCAGGCTCATTTTGATCTTGTTGCTCTTCCATTCCCTCCTTTGGAGTGATTTTCCTTTTGATATGATCTATGGCTATTTTGCATAGGAAGAATTCAAACTTAGAATGGGCTACATGGTGCACTCTACACCAACTAGGCAACAATAACTCCTTGAAATCCATCCTAGCTCCTAGACTGAGCTAGTCTTGCATACATTTCTGCATAAATTCCTAGAATTTGTCAAACAACCCAAGGTGGCCATTCTCTTGGGACTCTTCATCTTTAGACTCAATCAACACCTTTGTGTTGTTAGGAAGGTGGGCCAAATTGGTGGGGGAACTACATACCATAGGGACCTCTTCTGCACCATCTTCTTCTTCATTCTAGTAAGCGACGGGAAAATAGTTACCCATCTCCATTTTTGCAAACAACACCTCATTTGTATTATTGTACTCAGTGATTGTGAATTTCATCCTAGGTTCTTGATCAATGTGGATTTGATTAGGCAACCCCTTCTAGGGTAGCCATAAGTGAGATTAGTTAGTTGTTCCATAGCCATTTAAGGCTCAGGTGAAGTCCCTTCCCAATATCATACCATAGGTGTCAGGGATGTCAACAACATGAATTCCAATAACCTGTTGTATCCTTGGATTAGCTACAACTTACTTAGGGATCCTATTCATTTCCCCAACTATGTTCACCTCGGTCTTATCTAACTGAGTCACCTTACATCTAGATGGAGTTGGCATTATTCCTAGTGCTTGGCACATTGCGAATGGCATGACATTAGTCGATGCTTCTAAGTCTACTAGACAATTATGCAAATTTTTGCCAAATATTCTAATGGTTAATAGGAAAGGAGGAGTTTACAACTTCCCCTAAAATAGCCCCACAAAAACATCAGCTTGGGCCACTTGAGCCTTGTCCTTGTCATTACTTTTATCCTTCTTTTTCACTTGATTTTTCTCTTTAATTGGTAGGCCACCCAGTTGTTGATTTTTTGCTATGTTGTTGGTTGGACAACTGGTCGAGTTTCTTTCAGATGATTTTCCTAATCACAGGCTCATTGTTGAAGGTGTCAAAGGAAACTCTTTTTGAAAGTACCTCTTGGGCTGGTTTTGATGGGGAAATTTCATTCAATGATTGAAAGAGGGCATTTTTGACTGCGGGTACCCTTAGCAATTCAAAGGCCGATAGGCTCACTTTTACTTTCTTTAATTTTTCTGCCACATATTCCCCCAATTTCTCAACTTTTTCCTCAGATAAAATGTGTTGGGAAGCATTGGCAGGTTGGTTTTGAGTTGGATTGGGCTTCCTATTCCTATTGAAGTATTGGGTAGGCACTTTGAGATAGGTTAGATTATTTCTGGCATTAGGATCAGGTGGGGTGTTAAAATTGTTAGGCAGGGTAGAGGTTGTGAAAGGACCACCAGCTTTTCTATTTCTTAATTTGTAAGGATTTTTGCATTGGTGGAACATGTGAACCTCATCCTTGCGCTACTCTTCCTCATCTTTGGGACCATTATCTACTAAATCAAAGAGCTAAGATAGAGAGATCTTAGTACTTACCTCTTTCGCTTCTCCTTCCTTGGCTATGGCCTCCTTCTCAGGTGAGTTTTTGTCACTTTGTGGGAAAGGATCTTGGTTGACCATGAGCACTGAGGAATCATGTAACAAGATGGAACAATGTCTCTGTAGCTTGAACTGTCAACAACATTTTGTACTTCCACTTGAAATTTTTTTGCAATAGTTTGGAACTCTAGATAGTCAATCTCAGAATGCCTATTGGTCTTATGAATTTGACACCATTAAGATAAGGTAGATTCAACTAAGTAAACTCCACTCATGGATTTATCTGTACCACTCAATTGATCAAGAGGTGTGGGTACACCTCCATTGTTTGGTCTGGTATTCGATGTTTTATTTTTCCTTTGAGGTTGCCTTCTTTCAAAATTCTACCTTGAGTTTTGACCTCATTCATAATTTGTCTCAAGGACATACCGAGTCACAATTGTCTCAATGGAGGTTGGCTTGAATGCTCCTCTCAGAAGCCTACAGTTGATTGTTTGGGTTCCTCAGATGGGTCATCTTGATGGACAACTTCTTTATCAATTCAGTCAACTCATCGATTCGGTCCTTATCTACATTATTTTGTGAAGGAACAGAATATTGAAGAAAAATGGGTTGTGCCAAAGGTTGGTTTTGTTGGGTAGATGGGAATTCTAAGTTCTACAGGAATGAAGGTACTTGAGATTATTGAGTATAAGCTTGTTGGTGTAGAGCCTAAAGGTAGCTTGGCACTGATGGATCTTGATTTAGTGGTTGCCCTAGATGTGGCACGATCAAAAACTGTGGAACTAGATTCAATGGAGTTTGGTGGTGTGCCTTAGAAACTCGAGTAGAATCCCATGTGAATTTGGTGGGGTTGGAAGCTAGCCCCAATGAGGGATATGGACTTGCGATGGTTTGCCCAAATTGATTGCTAATTTCATTGCATACATATGCATCAACCAACCTTACCAGGAAGTGGCTCATGCATCCTCTTGACAGCTAAAGGATGTGAAGTTATCCAAGGCAATGTAATATGCCAATGGAGTTGAGAGGCATCATCTGAAAAGCTATGTAGGAGGGCTGCAACTTCATGCAAGCTCTATGAAAACTATCATTGAATGAGTTGATTAGTTCATTGACCTCCCTTCTTATGGACATGAATTGCTGGTACAACTTTGTGGGGCTAATAGGAACCTTAAATTTCTAGAAGAATGTGTTCTTCATGAGTTCCTAAGAGGTAATGGAGCCTGTAGGTAGATGGATGTATCAATAAAATGTCTCATCTCCCAACGAGTAAGGTTAGAGTCTACAAGCCACATCCTCTTGTTTGATATGCATATCCTTCAATGTAATTTGGAAGATCTTGATGTGTTCTTCTACTATTTTTTTTGGATCATGCAGATGGAGCTTGGTACAAAATCCTTTTGGGTTCTTAGGCATGTCATGTTAATCATTAAAGGATAGGGGCAATGGTTTGTTTCCCAACCAAGCCATTGAGGTAAGTGAGGGTGGTAATGGCTATGCTGCACCAACTTGGGGCTAAGGTGGGGTAGCTATCGAGACAACGCCTTGTGAGTGAATTGTGGGGGTGAGGGAAGTACTTTGAAGGTGGGAAGTGAATGGATAAAATGTTGTTTGAAGTAAAGGGGAAGATGGAGGTGGAGGGAAAGGAGGAGATGGAGGGGATGAAGGTTGAGTGGTTGCAGCTAATGTTGATTCCTCCCATTTCTTGGCTCTCCTATCCTTGGTAGCAGGTTTTAACTCTTTAAATTCTCCCTTTTTTGGTGTTGATCTTTTTATCCTATGATATCTTTGGGAGGAAGATGACCTTGATTCATCCAGCTTAGTATGACCCTCCTTCTAGCACCAATTCTGTTGATGGGTGTTTTTGCACTTCCCAGCACATACAACACACAAGTATGCTATCTCTCTTGAAAGGTAATTTTCTACAACAAAGTTTTAGAAAATCACCATAAAGTCTATGGATGTCAGGTCATGACAGTGCAAAAATAGCTCAATTGTTTGTTGTGATTTGTTGGTAATCACAAGGGGCCTTTATGATTCATTAAGTATGGGATTTTGGGTCTACAAGTGGAGTTCTATAAATTTTTAAAATGATGAACAATTTCTGCAAGTTTAGAACAAAAAACTAAAACTCCTTTTTCTGTGATTAGATTTGGCTTTACAACAATGCTGGAACTTTTCTTTAATTTTAGATTTAAAAGAAATGTTAAATGGGAAAAAGGGTTAGAACTTTCCTAAACATATAACTATGATGAATAGTAACAATTGAGGATGCTACAATGGAAAAACTTCCCAAACTAAATTCTACTTAACCAAGGACATCCCATAGTCTTATAGAATTGGTGCAATCTTCAAGGGGTCTTTGCAGATTTTTAGACTGAATATTCACCTCTTCAACATGGATAATAATTGAACTTAGGTACAACAACATAAATGAGCTTAGAATAACTTTACACAACATTTTTTTAGCAACAAACAGCCAAAGGAATGAGCTGGAAATGCATCAAACACAATAGCATACATCCACTATTAAAGCACAACATGAACCACTAACTGAAAATGAACTTAAACTTGAAACAACAATACTGAAATTAACTATTTGGAGATAGAATCATGCAAACATGGAGAACACACAAGAAACCGTTAAATAAATGATTTTCTCATATATTTTTTAGTAGCATGTCTTTACACAACTCATCTCTCCCTTTGAAAATGAGAGGATGCCCCTATTTATACTTTTCCAAAAGAAAAATGAATGGCCAGGATTGATTTGCAATGAGTGGCCCAAATTCATTCCAACTTAGGGTTTCACCTACCCCCAATATATTACAATATAAAATAAAATTTTGTCTTTTTCATTATTTTGTCTCGTAGTCTATTTTGTCTTTTAGCTACCTCTAGCCTTTTAAGCTATTTTTTCAAATATTCATCTACTATAATGGGATTTCTAGCTTCCTTTTGTGCAGTTGCATATTCCACAAACTTTTCGATTATAGCTATCAACTTCTTTTCTTCTGTGATGTCGCATTTAAAGATCTAAAAGGAAACTCTTTTGAATCCTTCCCTCATCTGATCCTAGTGCCCTATTCATTTTGGCTCAGCCTTGATTATTTGTTCTAATTCAATGAAGGCTCTTGCAACAAAGTCCATAAAGTCTAGCGAAAGCGTGTCGCCAGCCCCTTGTTCCATTTTCTTGTGGAAATCCTGCTTGATATTCGTTGGATCTAACTCCCATAGGGAGGGAATTTCATAACCTATCATTAGCTTCAAGTAATCATCGCACTCAATCCAATGGGCTATGATCCACTCGTAATTGTCTTCCAACTCCTGCAAAGCCTTTTCTAAAATCTCCTTCCTATATTCAAGATTCATTAGCCACATCTTGGGTAGCCAATGATCCTCCTTGGAGAGCTACAATTCCTTTCCCCAAGTTTCAAGAGAGAGTTTAAGTATGCTCTCTAGCTTTGGATAGGTTACCCTATATAGCTCAGGGAACTCTTTGCAAGTATATATTATATCTTTGACCTCCTTCTGTAGGGTCAAAAATTCATTGTGCAATCTAGCTACATGACAAATTCTCATATCACCATTGTAAATCACCCTATTGAACCATTCTGAAGTAGACAGTATAGTTTTTCATTCTTTCCATTTTATTTATCTTTTCCTTGGACAGGAGAGCAGGTGCAAACGATTCTCTCAGGGTTTCTTCTTTTGTCAAGGTCCACTGTTGGATGTAAGTAGTAAGTTATGCTACTTGTACCTTCAGCTCTTCTTTTGTGGATTGATATTTGTTCATTTACTACAAAATGGAGGAGACAAACCATTGCAATTCATCAATCTTCTACTCATGAGATGTTGGGCCTAGATTAATGGTGGATATGTGATAGTGCTAGCCCTAGATGGTGCACACTCGCATCCTTTTCTACTGCTAGAGTGGCTATCTGAAGTGTCTTGGATCTAGAAGTGTCAACCGTGATGTGGGACTTGATTTTAGGCTTCTTTTCCTTACAGATCCTCACATGTGCCCTAGCTAGGATGGCTTCTAGTCGAGCCTTAGTTGACCTTCCTCCTCTTTTTCCTCCTAAGGCTCATCCTCTTTGTGCATAGGAGCCTCTTCATCATCCTTTTCTTCCTCATTCGGTTTCTTATCTTGCATAGTCTTTTTTTTTCCAAGCTCAGTAGATACTACATTTTCTTGAACATTATTTCTTCTTCTAGTGTTGTACCTTTAGTTACTTCGGGCCTAGTCTAACATTGTCTACAGGATCAACATCCTTTTCTTTCATGGTTTCCTCTTCTTTGTCTTTTATTTCATCTTCTTCTGGAAGATCCTCTTCATATTTCAGGCCCTCGTATCAGCCAGTTTGTGGAGTCTTATCAATTATCTCCACATCTGGGTCTATACAAGTCTTCCCTTCTTGAAAGTGAGGCTCCTTGAGGTTTTCCTCTTCATCTTTTTGTTCCTATGGAGGTTCTTCATTTGGCTCCTGATCAGATGTTTCAACTTCATAATACTCATTAATATTATCAACATCTTCATCCTCGTATGTTTGTCACACTTCCTCATCTAAGGCCACCTTCTCTGTGTTTATATTCAATCCACCCTAAGGATGCTCAAAATAACCATCCCTATCAGAACCCTTCGAATCATCAACGATGTCCTTTACAACTGCCTTGGGTTGCTCTACACCAAGCCTCTCCATTTCTTTAGAAATTAGCATCATTGCTTCCATATTTGGTGGCTTTGTAGGTGGTGGAGGGAGAGGGAAAGCAATAGCAAGCTGGGCCATCAATGCCTAGACATTGGGGTCAAGAATTACTCTAGAGAGCTCAATGGTCACATTTTGCATATAGCCTACAAAGGCATGAGGAAGGGTAAGAAGTGCCATACTATTCATTGGCATAGAATACAATAGAGTGGAAAGAGTAGGAAGTGGAGGTGGGAGCAAGACTGACAATAGTGGAGAAGTTGTGGAAGAGGAAGAGTAATAGTACCACTAGAGCAGTCGGTGAGGAAAAGGTGAGGTGGACTAATATTTTCATAGCCGACAAAGATGAGATGGGCAAAGACTTAGGATTGAAAGGTGATGGAGTGGTGACAAAAGCAACGATAGTGATTGATGGGAGAGAAATGGTGGTAGGTGGTGGTTAGTGAGGTTGCTCAGACTCTTCTTCCTCTTTGTGTAGGTGTTCTTCCTCCTGGATGATCAACATTTCAATAACAAAATTTCTCATTCTTTATTGCTTCTTTAACGGTTTCCCTTCTGTCCCTTTTTAGGTGTACACTTTTTTCTTGGGCTTGCGCTCGAGTACATCTTTCCTCTTTTTGGATCTAGTGATAGGTGGGAACTTGGGAGCTTCAAATGATGAGCCTATAGGAGTGTCGTTGTCTGTTTCAATTTCAATCTAATCTTTGAGATCCTTGTATGTTAAATCTACATCCTATTCTTGTAATTGAGTTATTTTTCCATCAACCCATTGTTTGGTTATGTGTTCAATGCGGTGAGTGATAGTGTCTAGGTTGGTGACCTCCTCAACATGATCAATTATTGGAAATGGGACATTGGCCAACACATTGTATCTTTCATCCACAATATTGTCATCCTCAAAAATCTGATCCAACATGGGGAACAAATCAATGGACTTCACGAACTGGGCAATCATCCTCATATAATTCTACATCTAAACCTCCTTCTCATCGTAACAGTTCACCCATAAGTCTTCAATGTGAGATTAGTGGGAATATTTTCTCCCAACTTGTTTCTTCAGCTTGTCATGGGGATTCACATTTCCCCTATTTGTCTGCAAGTCCAATTTATATTCCACCAATTCCTTCTCAGAGTGCTCAACACATTAGGCAGCAGGGAAAGAGTACATTCCATATCTAAATGTAATGGGATATGTGAC
>VDFB02148682.1:0-11621 GCA_007258455.2 Sequoia sempervirens | reverse complement strand
TGTTAAGTTCTCGTATATGTTCCACTAGATCCCAATTCCCCTTTGTATTCAGTAAGAGTTGGTGGAGTAAAATATGGAGGGAAAGGTAGCATACATATAGAGTTTTGTCAAATGGATAAGGGAACAATTCCACCATGGAATATGTCTTCTTAGTTTTCCCTAATTGCATGTTTGTCATTTGTTGTTATATTTTTTGTATTTGTTTCATCAAGGTGTTTGCGAGAGATGGTATTCTATTTGGTTGATTTTGCATGATGGAATTAGTGTTCAATGTTGGATTTGGATTGGAATTTTGTTACATGGGACCTTGTTGATATTGATGTGTGAATATTTCATTGGTGTTGGTTTTATTTGGAATCATATTGGTATTTTTATTTGTCCCAAAATTCATGTTTGTGTTTGGTATGGAATTTTGAAATTGTGGTGTTGTGGTTGGCAGTTTAGAATTGAAATGTTGGACCTTGGTTTGTGTTTTGAAATGATGGCATGGGACCTTGATTTTTGTTTTGAAATTGAGGTGTAGGTCCTTGATTTGTATTTTGAAATGATGGTGTAGGTCCTTGATTTGTATTTTGAAATTGATTTGGTACCTTACGTGGAACAATGTGAACCCTCCTTGGTTTATTGGGTTGATTTTGATGTGTGGAACCTTGAATTGTGTGTTGGAAAAGAGTATTTGTGAATGTCATACTCATGGGATTTGATGATGAGGCACCAAATGTAAATGTTTTTCCTTGTGTTGTGGCATGATTTCTATTGTTTATGAATGTTGGTGGATTAGGAATGTGTACATTTTGTTCCATGTGTGTTGTTGTCCCAAGTGGTAGACTAGTGAACATTAGGTGTGAGGATGGCATTCCTAATGTGAATGTTTTTTGGATGGAACTTTGGTTTAGTCCTTGTGTAGCTCCCTCTACAAGTGTAGAAACATCATAGCCTTGAGGAAGTTTGGCATATTTCTTAGCTAGTGCATAAAATAATTTATTTGGATCAGCACTAACAAGTTCATCTACAATGCATATAATCCTTGGATCTTGGGAGGCTATTTCAATCTCTTCTAGAGTCAAGCATTTGTTGAATTATGTTAATCCAAGGTTATCAAATGTGTTTGGTGATTCTCTTTGTGGTGTTTCTCTTTGGGACAGTGAAGATTACTTTGAATTTTATCTAAGGTTTGTGCCATGAGGAGGACTAGAAAAGAGGTCATTTGAGGAATCTGTGTCCTTTATTTTTTTCTTGTGATATTGTTTCAGCCATGTAAGACTTGCAAGGTGAATATGATAATGCAAGGATGATAAATGTAAAGTGGGATATGAGACTAAGCTATGCTTTTTATTTTTTTTATTTTTTTTTAGGATTTTGAGGATAAGGATGAAAAATGATAATGCACCTAAGATTAAGGTTTTAAATGCAATAATGATAATGACCTTATGACCAAAGGATGTGGTATGAAAATGAAGCTAAATGAGACTAAGGGATGTCAAATGATACTAATAATATGGACCTTAAGATCTAAGAAAAATGATGCTAACCAAGATATGTTGATCCAAGATTACAAACCAAATTGGCATTGACCTTTATGAGGATCAATATTGAGAGATTTTGATAGGATGAGTCTAAACTAAGACATAAGTTTGAGACCCAATTTTGATAATGACAATGATGACGATGGTGACTGATAAGTTAAAAGATAAAGATCAATGATAATCTAAATAAGCAACCATGAATTGTCCAAAGGCTTGATAAGCTTCCTATGTTTGAAATCTAAAAGGTATGTGCAACCTAAGCCAAACCTAAGATTTACTATACTAGGCAAGGATGGAAAATGCAACCTAAATGTGATGCAACCTAAACGAAAATGATGGAATGGATTGATTAAGTTTTGAAAGTCTAATTTTTAGATGATAAGATCACTATCAAGATGATTAAGATCAATATTGGACAAGTATTCTCTAAAATTTTGATAATTAGGCAATTGTGGTTCACTATTTCTACAAGTGTGGTGAACTGTGTGATAGTTTCAAGTTTAATGATCTCAAATGGTTTTCATTTTTGGAAAATATGGAAATGTGACTAAAGAAATTTTGAAAACATAGAAAACACTCTGAAGATAGATTTGACTATTGAATTTGTGAAAATTTTGGTATGTGTATGTGTATGTTCGGGGGTTATTCACCCCAATTTTGGTATTGGTATGTGTATGCATATGTTAGGGATAGGAAACACTTGATTTTTTTTGATATAAACCCTAAAAATGCATATCAAAAACAATCAAGCACTACCTATCCCTAAGGTCAATGTCCAATGGTGAGATTCCTAGGCCCACAACTTGGAATCTTCATCAATGCCAGTGAGGGACACCCTTTCAGGTTATGTATCAACTCTTGTATTTGAGAGTGGATGAATAGTGGCCTCCTCGAATGGAAGGATGACCCAAATCACCCTCTCCCTAGAGAGTTACAAGTAAAAACAAGTAACTTATGCTATGTCAAGGACTCTTGTCTCACTCAAGGGATCCATATGGTGAGTAACTTTCAAGGTGCGATGCTACACCCTTACATTGAGAGTGACACCAAGATAAGTCAAGAAATAAGGGTGGCTACTAAAATCATTTATAGTCACAACTTAGGGACATTCCACCTCATGAGCATCCAACAAGCCACTTAAGGCTTTAACCAACCTTACTAGGGGCACCTATATGCAAAGGTACCTTCCCATTCCAATCGAAACTATACAAAAAAAACTAATAGAAATTGAACTTTACTTTTATCTGATCCTTTTATATACCAATCCAAGGGAAAAATTGGTTTGGGTTGCCTTCAAGTTCTACGTACAAATGTGTCTCTTAGGTAGGCCCAACTAAAAAAGAAAAATAAGATGCAATGATTTCTCTTCACCCAAGATCACTTGAGGCACAAGGGGAGAGGATACTCTCACTACACCTTATGCGATCTACTTACAAAAAGTGTGCAAGTGCACCAAACATGGTAGATAATTGTTTATTAATTAACCCAAATTGAAAAGTGCCTACTTTAAGAAAACACTCAAATGCAAGTTGTGGTTCGTTTTATCCCAATGAGTGTGAGATGTAAAGTTGTTTTTTTAAGACTAAATGAGTGAAGGATGCAGTTTGTTGCTCATTTTAAGCCTCATGAATGTGGAAATGAAATTTTTTGTTCATTTTAGATCCCATGAATGTAAAGATGTAGATTGTTTTTCATTTTAAGCCTCATGAATGTATAGATGTAGTTTGTTATTCATTTTAGATCCCATGAATGTAAAAATGTAGATTGTTGTTCATTTTAAGCCTCATGAATGTATAGATGTAGTTTGTTGTTCATTTTAAATCCCCATGGCATGTGTTAAAAACAAAAAAATGCTTCTTATTTTAACAAAAACAAGAAAAAAACCCTAAAAAACCACAAGTTAGATCTCCAAAATGAAAGACATGCACTAAAAAAATATATATTAGTAACACCATAAAAAACTTTAATGATAACAAAAAATTGAAAACAACGATAACTTTTTCAAATATTAATGAAATTGAAATTTGTAAAATTCTGTAGAAAGCTACTTGACTCATACCTACAAAACCCATAAACCTTTCTGCAAAATTTTGTATGAAAAAAAATGTTATAGACAAAAGAAAATACAAATTTTAAGAGATCAATAGATGAAAAAAAAGCAGTGAAATTAAAACAGCAATAACTTTCTCAAATTTGAATGAAATTTAAAAACATAAAAGCTTTAGAAAGATGAGAGTGAGACCTGTAAAACCCAAAAACCATTTGATAAATTCTATTTTTCCATTTTTTTATAATCAAAAGAACATTACAAGATTTTTATTCAAATTTCTAGCTGTAACCTGCAAAACTCTTTTAAAACACTCAGAAGATTAAACTTTTCATGTCGGGTTCACCAATGTAAGATAGGGAAAATTTCAAATGAAAAATAGCTAAGACCAAGTAGCAACCACTCTACCTACGATCTAAGCCCAAGAATTCCAAATCTTAACAAGAAAGCACAAACAACATGAAGAAATAAAATGAAAATAAGTTTAAGCAAAACACTACATGTTGAGGTTGATTCTTTTCCTTGATTCTCCTCCTTTCTTCTCAAATTGTAAATCTTTTCCCTTAGATTTTAGAGCGCTTGAATTCTTGCAAGGGACAATGACCAATAATAAGAAACTTGGAGAAATGTGGTTGTAAAGCCAAAATGGATGAAAAGACCTTTTATAGAAATGATTTTCAAATGGACGAATGAAATCAATCTTCTAGAAAGATTCCAAGATCAATGGTGGAAGATTCATGCACCACAAAGTAGTGGGCTAGGGACGACTATGAACAGGCGATTAAGATCAAAAGAACACCAAAGGGAATCAACGATCAAGATTCAAAGAAGAGAGTGGAGGGAAAGTAGTGGAGGAAATAAATAAATTATTTAATTCATGGAAGGAATATTTGACCAAATTTTTATTTTGGTAAAAGATATGGAAGAATAAATAATCATTTTAGATTATTTATTTATGGAGAAAGGGAGAATAATATTTAATTTAAAAATGATTATGCAACCATTTAAATTAAATATAAAGGAAAATGGAAAAATGAATTAAATAAAATTAAGTTGGATTAATTATTTAATAGAGGGAAAGTGGTAAGAGGGAGTCAAATAATTTTAATAATTATTTAACCATAGAAGAATGAAAAGATCAATGAATAGATAAATAATTAAGAATAATTATTTAACTATAAACGAATAATGAAGAGCAAATAATTAAATAAATGATAATTTATTTAATTATAGAAGTAAAGAGTGTTAGCGACACAATTAAATAAATACTTAATTTATTTAATTGATCCGAGGAGATTAAATACCAAGAAATGAATTACTTAAATAATTAAAATTATTTAATTATGCAAGGAAGACATGATGATGAAAAAATGGCGCTCACAGACAGTCATTTTTCAGTGTCTACAAGTTCTACAAAAAATAAATAGATGATGAACGTATCCAAATTATTTATATTTCTATTCATAAACAAGTGAAATCATTGCTACATAAAATCTTTATCTTGACTATCTTGACAGTTTAGGTGAATTATGTTGGGCTATGTGGAACATTTGGATTGGCAGATAACTTTACAAAAAGTGATGTGTGTGTGTGTGTTTGAGGATTAGATAAAAGTCCTTAACATACTATCATCATTAAAAGGTATTCTTTTTATTAAAAAAATATTGAACAAGATTCTTTTATATGCATTATTACCTAGCATGTACCCTAAGATCATAAATATTGTGAAGCTTTGGTTTTATTTTTCTATTTATTATGTTCAATTACAATGGTGACAAGGGATGTAGTGTAAATAAATTAAAATAATTATTAATAAATACAAATAAGATAATTCTAAATAAAATAAAAAAATAACTCTTAACTAATCAAAATATCTTTATAATAAATTTTGATGTTAAATATAACTATCAAATCAAAATAAAGTCAACAAATGAATAAATATAATAATTCAAGACTGATATCTCTTTAGATAGATTATTTAAGATATATACTAATCCAATCATTTTTATATTTTAAATATTTTAGTTTTTATTTTGTATAGTAAAATTTATAGAAGAATATTATAATTTATAAATTATATATATATATATATGTATATTGATAGATAAGCTTGCAGCCTGAGTGCTTGTATTAAACGATCAACAAATTTACATTCAATTACAAAAGCCCAACATGGATTTGAACAATAGTCTTTGTCATCTATTCAACTATGGTTTGACATACAAAAGCCATGAAATCTAGTACATCAATGCATGCCCTTACCATAAGGGGTGATACAAAAAAGACAACACACAAATGGGCTATCAACATTTCACACAAAAAGATGCTAAATTACAATAGAATTGTATTGTTGTGTTCTCAGAAAGCCCCTTCTCTAAGATATTTCCACTCTAACCATAATTTTCCCCTTTTGTGGCTGATCTAAGCAACATATGGTGTTTTCCTAAAGTGGATTTCCTCAATCTCTATCCAATCATTATCACAACGATAAGAAGCCATAGTATTTTCCTACATTTGCAAAGGGGTTCTTCCCCTCCAAACTCTATATTTTTCTTGTCCAATCTAAACTTTACCCCTAGAGGGTGATCCCACAATAGTAGTTTACAATTTTTGGCCAAACTAGACACTGAAACATTTTTTTTAACTAAATCTTCACTTTCAGGCACCTATAGCAGCTAGACCGTGAGGAATTTGAAGATGATGCAAACTAGATTTTCATGACATTTTTTCTGTAGATTCTAAATATATTTTTTCAAAATTTTTGGAATTAGATTGCACTGTTTTTTCCATCCCCCTCGAAAACTAGTTTTTTTCAGAAAACAACATTTTTAAAAAGTGACGCTCACTATATAATGCATAACTTTTTTTCCATGAAGGATAAAATTCTAATTCTTTTGAATTCAGATTTGTAACTCCGATATATAGTGCTTCCACTTGGTTAGATAGTTTTTTATTGAATATTTTTTCTTTAATCAAGTTTCAGAGTCAAACTAATTACAATTTAGACATAGCATGACTATGTAACACATAACTTTTTTTGTATGTATCAAAATTGTTTTTTTTTGTTAGATCAAGGACTCCAATATCAGGTGCACTCATATTTTTCAATTTTTTTTTATAATCTTCTATTTTTCCACATGTGCAGAACAAAGAGCTTCATTTTCGGTGAAAAACCTATATTTAATAAAACTAAAAATATATATATAATAAAACAAAAACATATTAAAATTATAATCGTTGGATAGCTCGTTTTGAGGGCTACTTGATACTAGTTGGGTTTTTGAAGTCTCCTCCATTTTCATTCTCAAATCAAGCTTTGAAATGCAAAATTTTGGACATTTTTGGTGCCTGGGGGGAGAAGGGGGGAAAATGGTGGTTCGGTTGAACCTAAAAAATATGTTCAGTCAATTAGGGGTTCAATCAAACCCAGGTTCATTTGAACCAATTCAAAATATTATAAAAAATTGTATGGCAGGTTGGTTCGAGCGGACTCTTAACTGACATTCGCTCGAACTCCCTACCATGAATCAGTTTTTTTTTTGCCATTTTTGTAATAGTTTTATCTTATAATATATAATATTAATTATATACTTGTTAGCTTATAATATATAATATTAATTATATATTAATTATATAGTTGTATTTTATTTTATTTTTTTCCATTTTTCTAATAGTTTTATTTAACATGGAGGAGGTGTGAATGAATGCAATTATGAAAAAGTAAAATGAGGAAACAAAGGGGTTGATCTACATACCTAGGGACTTTTGATTCAATATTCATGCTTCTACTAACTTCCAAACAAATTCTCTACCAATAATCTCATTCATGGTGTTCGAGAATTTCTCACTCTCTCCTTATTTAACATGGAGGAGGTGTGAATGAATGCAATTATGAAAAAGAGAGGCAAATGAGAATAGTACATGTTCTTAACCCTTTGTGATTGTAACATAATGAATCCTGCATGTACGAAATTAAATCATGAAAAGGACACAACTTTTAACTCATAAAATCATGTTTTTCCTCTAATAAAAAGAAAATAATTAGAGGTTGCTTGCTCATTTGAGCCCAACCACTTTCAATCCTTGTGCCCCATTTAGTCACCTCTAGTCTAAGCTACAATCTCATGTTAAATTTGAGGAAGGATAGCTTCAAAGATTTCCTACTAGGATTCTTCATCTTGATTATTGAATTTATGCTTAGCCTTAGCTTTTGACCGTGAGAACCATGATAATGTGGCTTTGGAAAAGATATTATAAATGGTTTTGATCTTTTTGGAAAACATGATAGAATGAATACACTAGAGTTTGTTAGCTACCCAGATGGACATGAGTTTCTAGGAGCTATTTTAGCTCTCTAGGACTGGACAACTCCTAATAAAACTTATTAGGAATCTTCAACCAATGAAGTTTAGCTTTTATATAAGCTCTTTAATGAGTATAGGCACTAGTTGTATGCTTCTAGTAGGACATCTTAGCAACTTATAACAAGTAGAGAGGTGGAAAGAAGGGTTAAGTCTCCAAATCTATGGCAACATGAATGAGTTTGAAGTTCATCATAACATATGAGCTATGATGATTATATATGCATACAAATTATTTCATGCATTTGTGGATTTAGTCCACCATAAAATACAACCATTTTGAGAAGTTGGTGGAGGTTTCACATAGATGTTTTGGTGTGAGATTATATATTAAAGTGGAGAAGAAATAAGAAAAATTTGTATTTTCTTCACCTCATTCTTGTTGAAATTTTAGAGTATTTGAAAAGAACAATATTCTTTAAAGTCTCCATTGGAATTGAATAGCAACTCACAACAAAGAAGAAATATTGAGAACATTATATCTCTATCAATTATCTTAATTACATGTTCAATTGAATTATAGGGGTATAGGGAGGGAGTGGGGGAGAGATAAAGGGTATAGGGTTAAGAGGAGAGGGTAGACGGTTTAAGGGTTTAGGGTTTAAGGGTTAAGGTTTAAGGGTAGAGGGGAGCTTGAGATAGGAGTGAGTGAGTGAGAGAGAGTGTTTAATGGTTTAATGCTTAAGGGTAGAGGGTAGAGGGGATCTAGAGATAGAAGGAGTGAGGGAGAGAGAGAGAGTGGGTCTAGAGGTGAGACTTGAGAGAAGAGAGAGTGGGAGGAGAGAGAGATGAGGGTAAAATTTTACAAGGGTTTAGGGTTTAAAAAGGGTTAATAGTAGAGGGAAGAGAGAGGAGGTAGGAGGAGAGACTTGAGAGAGGAGTGGAAAGAGATAAAGGGTAGAGGGTTTTAAGACCGGGTTTAGGGTTTAAAGGTTGGTGGTAGAGAGGGTAGGGGAGCTCAAGATAGAGGAGTGAGTGAGTGAGAGATACCTAAGAGGGAAAGTAGGAAGGAGGGCTTAAAAGGCAGAGAGGAGAGTGGGAGAGATAGAGGAGTATAGGAGTTAAAATTATTAAGTGTGAGGTTTAAGGTGTTAGCAAAACAAGGGCCAGAGACAAGCTGAGAGAGGTGGGTAGTTGTCTGAGAATATTCAATTATTATTAACTTAACTTAATCTTAGATCTGATGAATGAATAATAAACCATAAATAATCAACACATCAGAAACATAGAGAACACCAAGTTTTTTTATGTGGAAACCTTGTTAGGGGAAAAACCATGGTGGAGGTCAATCCACAGTATTATATAGGCTCCTAAAAGTATAAAGAAGTATCAATGGGAATGCACATGCATTCAAGAAAATTTCCTAGAGCTCACTGCTCAATTACAAGAGGGCTCATTGCCCAAGAAAGATTCTAATTAAAACCATCGAGATTGTGAGCTGAGAAAATAGCATCTACTAATGCCTAATTACAGTTCTAGTTAAGCACATGAACACTTCTTCACTCTTCTTCACACTCTGCTTTTCCTTCAATTGATCTTAACAATATTTTCACATAGGAGTCACACAATACACACGTAAATCACCATCCCAAATGATAAAGCAATAACTATTATATATCTGCAACATGGAATTACATCGCTACCAATCAGCCACAAAGAAATAATAAAATAATTACAAACGATCAGCCCAAAATACATAAATATTTTCATGAAAATCCACCAAGGTTGGCCAAAACATAGTGGAGACCCAAAACAACTCCAACACAAAAATACTCCAATTAATTTCTCCTCAAAGATCCACAACACATTTCAACACCCAGTCGGCCATGAACATGAAAAACATGAATGAACAAGACAAAATCTCAGATCAAGAGCACAACAATCAATGCAGAAATGCACCACAGATAGAGCATGAACTAGAAACATCCACAAGCACCATGAAACACCAAAGAAACATCTACAAAAACTAAACTTACATAAATCACATGATCTTCCTTTAGGAACACAAATTGAAGTGACAAAAAAATTGTTAGAATACAAATCTTCATAACTTGACCAAAACTTCACAAAAATCTTTGAAAATTGACATGGATAAACTAGACACACTCAGCAAGAAACCATTTAGTCCACAACAAGTGATCATCAATGTGCTGATCACACTGACAGACTGATCTTTGCTACTCCACTGAACACATGTAACACTTCTTATTACAATTTTCTCAATATCCTCGACATATGTAGCTTCTAATACAACCAATGCTAATAGTTTTGACATCAATGACAACCGCATATCAACAACACAACCACAACATCCAAAAATCTCCCCCTTTGGAATTGATGGAAAAACATGATGTAAAAATACCATCAACACAACACTTACTCCTCCTTGACTTTTTTGTATGATCTCCTCACAAGACTCTTCTCTCTAGATGATCACCATTTTTTCACATTACTCTTCTCCCCCTTTGACATCAATTTCAAATATCTCTTCTATGCAAGCTATGAAATACATATCTGCACACCTGAACATCTGACTACTCCCCCTAAGTAGCAGTCACCACAACATCAATCTAGATCAGAATATGATCATGATGCACATGGATTGATGCAAATCAATGCATCTCTAGTTCATATCAAGAGGGGTAATTACCCCTAGCATCCCTTTGATATACTCAAAAGTATCCTTTGGCAATGGCTTGGTGAAAATATTTGCAATCTGATCTTTTGTAAGCACATACTCTAGTCTAACTTCTTTCTCACTTAATTTCTACCTCAAGAAGTGGAACTTGATTGATATATATTTGGTTTTAGAGTGTAGCACTAGATTATTTGATATGTTTATAACACTTGAGTTGTCACAATATATGACAATAGGCTCATCATAAACTACTCTGATATCTTTCAGTATCTACTTCATCCACAACACTTGAGTACAATTATTTGCAGCAGCAATATACTTTGCCTCAGCAGTAGATAGGGAAATGGAATTCTACTTTTTTCTCAACCATGACACCAGCTTCTTCCCTAGGAAGAAGGCACCACCACTAGTGCTTTTCCTATCATCTACATCTCCTGCCCAATCCACATTAGTATAGGCACTCAAGATAAGATTATCATCTTAGGATACCAAAGTCCAAAATCAATTGTCCCTTTCAAGTATCTAAAAATTCTCTTCACAGTAGTCACATGAGATTCTTTAGGATCAACTTGAAATCTAGCAACAATACATATAGCATTCATGATATTAGGCCTGGTTTGAGTCAAATAAAGCAATCCATTGACCATTGACCTATATATGGTTTTATTTTCCTTAGGAGAATCATCATTCTATATCAACTTACATCTGGTTACCATGGGTGTACCAACAGGCTTTGAGTCCTCCAAGCCAAACTTTTTCAACAACTCTCTCACATATTTGGATTGAGATATGGAAACTTTTGTCCAGCTAAGTAACTTGCAATCCCAGAAAGAATTTCATCTCTCCAAGCATACCATCTCTAAATTCACTTTTCATTTCTTTTAGAAGCAAACTTCATACATAGATTATCATCTCCTCTAAAAACAATGTCATCAACAAAGACTTCAATAGTCAACTCTTTGTCATGATCCAATTTGAAATATAAGTTGCTATCAATAGTACCTTTATTGAATCCAAGCTTCAATAAGTATTTATCTAGTCTAGCATAC
>VDFB02148681.1:0-23240 GCA_007258455.2 Sequoia sempervirens | reverse complement strand
ATGTAGTTATTTCCATTTCTTGCATTTTTTTATCAATTTTGTTATTTGGTAGCCTATTGGTGTGTTCCTATGCCTAATTTAACAAATTGGGTGAATTGCTAGGTTGAACTAACACATTTATTTTCAGTTAGCAGCACTTTAGTATTTTCTTTCATGCTTTTATCAAAGGAATGATATTTGTTTCTTAATTTAAAAAGCATTTATAGAGTTATTAAAATTATTTTGCTCTTTTTATATTGAGTAGAGGAAAAATATTTTTGTTTAAAGTTACATAATCCTCAATGTAAAATTGGAATCATTTAGTTAGAAGACCAATGTCTTTTAACTAGATTGAAATTCCCCTAATGCATGAGGATGGCTAACCTTATGGATTTGTTTGAGTGGCACAAAGTATTTCAGTAAAATAGAATTGAAGAACGAATATCATCATATATCAAAAAGAGAGAAGGTTATAAATGGAAGACTACATTCAAGTCTACAAAAGGTTTATATGGGTGGTTAGTTATGCTATTTAGATTGATTAATGCACCTAATACTTCTATGAGACTAATGAATAAAGTATTGAAACTATATCTGAGTAAATTTGTTGTTGTATACTTAGATGGCATTTTAATTTTGAGTGGGAATGAAGAGAAACACTTAAAGCTTATTAGGCTACTATTACAAAGGTTCAGAGAAGAAAATTTATTGATCAGTGAAGAAATGTAATCTCATTAAAAACAGATAATATTTCTCAATTTTGTTTTTGATAAGATAAGCAACATTTACAGGGTGAGGTACCCTTAACACAGAGAGCCCAGAGGGCCAAAGGAAGAAACAAACATAGACAACTAACCAACAGCTGTAGAACAACCGACAAAGATTAGACAGCCCCAGAAGAGGGGACCAATTTGACTCCCTGAACCCGAGGCCTAACAGAGGTAACAGATTTGGGGAGTCCCTTCATCTTCCGTAGCACAACCGACCAGGAAGGCTCAGAATCGAAATCCACTGAGCAAGGCGAGGGGAGCGGATCCACAAAAGCCACCCCGGAGAAGGAGCCATCACGTAGCAAGGGAGCCAACACAGAAGGAGAGGAGATAGGAGCGATCAAAGGACCAGCAGCATCAAATGAAGAGAGATGGGCAGGAATCGACGACACAGTGATAGTAGAAGGTTTTATAGAAGGACTGGCCGGTAGAGGAGCCTGGATAGGCTCCAACACTAATGGGGCAGACGAGGGTCACCCACCTTAGAGGAATCATCTGAAGAGGGATCAACTATGAGGTGGTCCGAGAGAGCATTCTTCCACCAATTAGTAGCACCCTTGTAGCGAGCAAGAGGGTAGCCAGAGGCAAAGTGACCAGTAGAGAAACAACGCCCACACCAAAAAGGAAGCCCCTCATAGTCCAAGAGTTGTTTCCAAGGTCTGTCCTTCACCATCAGAACCACATCACTATGGAGCGGTTTGGAGATGTCCAAATCAATTAAAATATGAGTCACCGTAGTATGCCCAAGGTCCTGAGTCGTAGAATCCACCTTCAAAAAGTTGCCAATAGCCTCAAAGCAAGAATCCTCCCAAAATTGGATGGGGAGATTTGGCAGTTGAACCCAAACAAGTCTAATGTTCAAAGGCTTTGTAAGAGGATTGAAAGAGCGAGACTATGGTCAAATGAACAGTGAATGAACACCCCACATCCACAACCTGTCCAACACTTTGTCACGATCCTCCAAGGAAGAAAAAGCAATAGAGAAAAAACCTCTAGCACTGGGATAGAGCTCAATCTGTCCCAAAACAATAGGCTTCTAGGAACCAGTAACCCATTCATGGAGATCAGGTAGGAAGGGCCACAAGCCATTAAACTTGCAGACCATAGCCTACCGCACATAATACTCCTCGTTCTTAGCAACCTCAGGCCCACATACCACAACATGAGAGGCCCTAGCACAAGGCAAAGGACGAACCCTAGCCGAAGCAGGACAAACCCTAGCCAAAGCTGAAGCAGGCATAGATCGCACACAATTCTTTGAAACTGCATCAGAAAAAGACTTGTGTTTACTACCATTAGTAGGACCACCAACAGTAGGGAATAGTAGGTGGCACCTTAGAGAGAAGATGAGCAGCATCACTCTCCAAAGGAGAAGCAGCAGAACCCCCCAAAAAAGCAGGGGGAGCCCCAGCCAAAACTCTACCCCGACCACCAGGCAGCGACAAACCGTCCACACCCAGTGCAACACCAAACTCCTTGACACGAAGGACACTGCCTAACCCCAAAGCAGCCCCCATAGAGCCAGTCGCAGAGGGCACAAGCCCACAGAGCCGCCACGCCCACCGACGCGTCCACAGGAACGAACGCAAGAAGTCGTTGATCATTTGTAGAAAGCTGCTGAATGGCATGCAATGCCTTCCGGCTCAGAGACATTTTGAAATTCTATTTCTCAATTTTGTTAATTGTTGATGGATTGAAGATGGATCCTAAAATGCTAAAGCTATTGTTGAATGGCTTACAATAATAAGTATTTTGACAATTAGATCTTTTCATGAATTAGCTATTTTTTATAAATAAAATTAAAAAATTCATCAAAAAATATTAGAATTTGTGCACCAATTAATAAAACAATGAATGAAGATATAAAAAATCAAGTGGACAATTACAACTAATAAAAAAATTCAATTGTTGAAAAGAAAAGGTGAAAGAACAACCTATGTTTGCTTTACCAAATTTTGATAAATTATTTCAAAGTGATTGTGATGCAAGTGCAAAAACTATTACTAATTTTAGTGGGAAATTAGCTAATACCAAACGAATTACTTATTTTACAATCAAGAATTCTATACAATTGTGCTAGTGCTTAAAAATGGACACATTATTTATTGTCTAAAGAGTTTGTTTTATAAACTAATCATCAAGCATTGAACCAAAGACATGTCAAATGAGTTGACTTTTTGTTAACTTATCCACTTGCATTGAGCCATACAAGTGGTAAATCTAATAGAATAGCAAATGTGTTGAGTAGAAAACATAATTTGTTCATAGAAATGAGAATTTCAATTACTAGTTTTGATTAATTAAAAAATTGGATATGACTCATATTGATTTTGTTAAGACATGGAAAACATGTTCGACACTAGTAAGTGGAGATAGAACTAAATGTTTGGATTAATTAATTCAAAGTGATTTATTGTTTAAAGGAAACCAATTATGTATTCTTAAGAGTTCAATGAAAGAAAATCTTATTAGAAAATAAAAAATATTGGATTTTGGAATTGATAAAACATTGACATTGTAAGTGAACACTATTTTTTACCATAGATATATAAATATGAAATTGTAGAATATGTCAAGTTGTTAAGAGTAGTACTCAAAATATTGATTTGTGTGAGCCAAATCTGATTCTAAAGAAATCTTGCAAGGACGTTAGTATAGATTGTCTTACGATTGCCAAGAACTCAAATAGGTCATGTCTATTTTTATTTTATTTTATAGATTTTTCAAGATGGCAATTTGTTACTTGTAAAAAGACTAACAACAAGGTACACATCATTTATAGATTTTTCAAGAGTATTAGGTCAATCCATTGACAAATATTATGAAGTTAAATATTAATTTAGAAATTGGTTCAACATGTCATCTACAAATAGTTAGAAACAAAAGTAGTGAATAGAGATTTGAAAACTTATTAAGATGTTAATAAAAAACAGATAAAGACATTGGTATTTAGCATTACTACATGTTAAATTCGCTTGTAATAATTCGATGAATAAAGGTTTAAAAAACTTAATAAGATGTTATTCAGATAAAAGATATGAAATTAGGATTAAACATTTTTGCATGTTAAATTTGACTATAACAATGTCAAGAATTAAGAGACTTTATTGCAAACCAAAAAATGTTATATGAAGATTATGTAGAGCATATAACAAATTTACATCAAGTAAAAATTCAATTAAAGAAAATACAAATCAAGCAATGCTATATCTAAGTAAAGAAAGGTTTCAACAAATAACATGTAATAAGTTGAAAATAAAAAGTTGGTCTTTGCAACATTGTTGAAAATTTTGATTCATGTGAGTTGGAATTACAAAAGGGTCTTGATATTTGAAAGAGGTCTTGGTATATCACCAAGATTTAACTTTGTTGATTTACATGAATATCATGAAAGAGAATCAAAAGTTAACCAAATAAAAATAGATTGGAATAAATACATGCCTAAACAGGGAGTCGAAGTTGCGGAGATACTTCATACCAGGGTTTTAACATCGTTGATTTATATGAATATTACAAAAGAGAATCAAAAGTTAACCAAATAGAGATAGATTGAAATAAATAGGTGCTAGACAAGAAGTAGAAGTCGAGGAGATACTTCATAACGAGATAAGAAGAAACACCCGAAAAAAGATATAGATGGTAAAGTATACGGATAAGCCAGTTGAAAATTCTACAATGTTGCTTAATTTTATATATTCTTTACACGATATTAGAGGTATATTTCTTGAATGGTACTTTAAGATCCCATTCTATATTTCGATTATATCTTACTCGCAATATTCAATCTACTTTATCTTTTAATTAAATCGAGGAATATGTAAATGATAAAAGTAGATACTGAATATTGGTTTGATAAAAATTAAAACTTTTGGCTGTCAAATTGGTTTGATCCATATTATGAAAACTAACCCTCCCTGCACCTATTAATACAATTTTTTGGCTATTTGCTTAACATGCAACCTCTTGTATACAGGGGTTTGGGTTTCATCTACGTTGGTGTTAGTTATTTCATAGTTTTTATGTGCCACAAGCTGTTACGGTTTTCCAGTCATCTCTACCTCAGACATACGTTCTTTAGAGTGCTATGTTGCCCCCAACATATCTCCCCAGTTTAATGATGATATGAAATTGATTAGGCACATCATCTAGGGAAACTGAACATCTATACAAATTGCAAATGCCAACCACAAGCAAGAGAGGCAAAAGTCCACTCACATTTGGGATGAATATCATAACTTTAAGACATGTTACTATGCGCCTACACACTTCAAGGAAGGTCGGATTCCTTTCCTTTTGAACAGTTTTGTCCACCTTAAAATATCAGTTGCCACTCTCCAGCTTGCCTTTTTTCACGTACATATTTATACTAAATATCTTGTGGCACTAAGACCCCGACTAATTTTGTTATTCTTTTCTTTCCTAGTTTCTCCTTTGACGATCTCGTGCCTCTTCTTTGGTATGGGTACCTGGGAGGGTAGCCCAACATCGGGGAGCCAAAGCAGTGGCTCAAACCTGGGTCAACGTTGGTAAGTCCCATAACTCTTTATGCATGAATTATTTTCTGATAGAGCATGCTGGAGTTTGCTTTACTTTCTTGTTTCTGTGGTTACAGCAAGCGTTTTTGCAAATGCAATGCAGCAAACGTGAGATACGATCGCTTTCATTTACTCAACGCAACATCACCTCCCTCCACCTACCTAGCTTAACCACATTTTTTCCTCTATAACATCTATAATATCTAGAGCAACTGCTAAACTACTAAAAGGTACAAGCGATACTAGTGTAATAAATGTGATCATAGTAAAAAAAAAAAGTCATGGCTGCACTGCAACTCGAACAAACCTTAAAAAAAATCAATCAAATCAACCACCTCTATTGGTGTGATTCAATGGCTCACAAAGAGCGTATCAGGTATCAAGCCTGGCTGACTGCAAGGTCCAATTCTCTGAAGGATAAGATCAAGATCATGCCTGGGTAATCATGGATATGCCGGTCCTTCACACTAACCAATACCAATGGGCTGCAAAAATATTCAGGATATTTATCCTCCCAACAAAAAAAACCTAAAAAAAAATCAATCAAAACTGTTTCCTAAATTTATTCAAATTTTACTTGTTCTCCAAACTAAACTGAAAAAATTCTCATCATACAGGCATTATTTGTAGGGATTTCCAGTAGCTTTTGGCGTCTTGCATTTGCAATTCCAATTCCAAATTCATTTTCCTATGTTTAATACATTAAAATTCTTTGAAAGCATCTGACAAAAATGTAGCAAATTTCAATTTATATAATAAAATTATCTGTCACCAAATCCTCCACCATATAGTTGCTGCTCACAGAAATAAATACAAATTAGAAAGGCATGCCTCTCAGCCCCTGTCAGGACATAAACCATGATCAGCTTCGTCAACACAGGAAAAGATTCACTTTAATACATGTAAGGAATGGAAGATTTTTTTTTCTTTTTATTTTAAAACTAGAAAATTTAAATTATTCATATACAGGGCATTCATGATGGAGCTGAATTGAGAATTCACGTGAGTCAACACAAATTAAGTTTAACAAAATTGGCTTCAAATTAAGTTTAACAAAATTTCATTGTTTTCATTGTCAATGCTGTGAGGTGTGCTATATTATACATTTCTAACTTCCTTTGAATTGAGGATGAAATATTACAGTTTGTGTTCTTACGAGTGCTAGCTAGTGTCCCAACTTTGTTTGCATAGTAGGTTAACACCAGCTTGTGCTTGTATGCTCCGGTTCTAGCAGCAATATGACCTCCAATTATAACAAAAATATTTCCCATCAGGCTCAGGTTGCTAATCTATTATCGCTGTTTTTACCTGATGATGGATCCAGTAGAAGGATCTGAAATGCTTGAACGATAAACGTCCATGCTGTTGACTCCAGAGGCCTCTAAAATAACAGAAACTGCAAACAAGACAACCTGAAAACTAAAAATAATTACCTATGATCCGTTGTCATTTCTCATCTAGTGTGTGTGAACTTCCTCCAGATTGTCCTATTTTCGTAGTTCAAAACTTTCAGTAGAAGTTCACCTAATCATTGCAGGTATGGACTTAAATTTCCATTTCGTCTTGCGTGATAGCAAACTACATGAATTACTAGTGCATGCTCACAGTGGGAATTTTATATGATGACTTCATAAAATTATTCACTTATTACTAGGAATATACAACAATATGCATCTGATACTCTAACTTGTGGTTTCCAAAGACTAATCCCCAAATATTTCAATTTCCTATTGCTCGTTACTTATCAAAAATACATATATGATCCTGCATCTAGACTAGAAATGACCACTAAATGTGAGATAGAGTTAAGGTATTGGAGGGGCAACATAATGATATTTGTTAATTGTCTCAGTACATATATTCACAGGCAAACTACAGTCCGCTTTGAAAGAATTATTATTGGTCTACTAACTTAGGATCAATGCAGATTGCCAGATTGGTTTTAATGCAGCAGAATTATCAACTATTCTCCTTTTCAGTTTTTTTTTCCAATTTCTGAGCTTTTTGCTTGTTAAGCCATAAGGGACTGTCCCCTGCCAATTTTTGCGCGTTTCCAGGATGTCCCCTGCTTTTTCTGATAGAGGACAGCCATGTGGATGTTTCCTGGCCGTCCCCGTGACCCCTGAAACATCCCAGGTACAGAAGTGGATGGAAAAGACTAGGGGACCTGTCGCTGTGTAATATAGTCAGAAACTTGTTTCTACTCGGAAACATAGAACATTCGAAGGGATCAGAAAAATAATCTATTAATAATTCTTCTCTTCATACTGAAGATTTAAATTGTAAAATGCTTTAGGAAAAATACTTATGAACATTCTGTAATTGAAAAAATTGAAGTAATCCATTCCTTAACGTCTCTAATAGTAATATGTCTGATATTCATATAATGTGTTGAACCCGTATTTCTAAATTCCGCTTTGATTTCATCTACAATAAATTAACATTTTGGATGTAAAAAACACTTGGAACGTCCAATGCAGGAATTTACAGACTCGATGCAAAGCATTACCATTACTCTGCTACAGGCTCGTCATGCGAATTCATATGGAAATCAATAGTGTGCTTGCCTATTATATAATGGACCTAAGCAAAACTTATTTCATTAAATTAAGCACTCGACGTACATCACCAGAAACAAAACTTTTAAATATCAAAATTTACTTGCTGAATCAGCATATATTTTGCTGAGGGATTCAAAATGCAACCTAAAAGGTCTACAAAATTGAGAGAACCATCAGCTGTCTTTTAGCTATTGGATAAATGAGGTACATGCAAATACCTCAACCAAAAGCATACATACAGTAAATAACCACACCCCGATTTTTCCATCACTCTAATCTTCAAGCTCAATTATCTTCACAACTGCTGAATCACCTATTTTTTGGCACACAACAATTCGATCATGAGGCTTGATCAACCCTGCTGCTTTACCATGCTCCAATGCAATCTTCAATACAGACTCATTTGTAGCACTGGTTGACTCAGCCTGCAACACAATGTTTAAATTGATATTAAAAAATATAAAAAGGGGTTGAAGCTTATCAAACATTAATTATCGTTGCATCTTTAGTCTGAAAAGAGAAAAAAAAAATTATTGGGCACCCTCCTTGGTGCATTCCATCTTAAGTTTCAACAGATGATACTTTTATATTGATTATCATAATGGTCAAGCTGATATAGCCTCTTTTCAACTAATAACAATATTGATGTGCACGAACATAACAACGTAAATGCTTGCAATCAAGAAATTTGACTTCTTTGTTTGAGGACTTTCTTTCAGCAGATATGATTGAAATTTAAGAAATCTCATTGGCATTCCTCAAGTTAAAACATCTTACCGGATGTCGCGGATCTGCCAGCATAGGAAAAATACCTCTAACAATGAGAGACTGTCTTGCCTGCATTAAAATAAATCTCCATTATAACAAACCCATTGTTTTCTCATTTCTGGTATCATTATCAATTAACATCAATGTTCTTATACTAAATAAGACTTAAAATACAAAAATAGGCAATTAATAGTACTAAAAGTTGTATCATGAATCCAAAGTTACCCCCCACAAAAATTCTATTATATCTGTATTCAAGGAGATTAAAGGTTGCTCCTGAAAACTAATTAAACATCTCAGCATGCATGCAGAATACAATGAGAAATAGAGGTTTCTTGCTTTTTGAATGTCTCAACTCTCAAAAACAATACCAAATACTATAAGGCGATCCTAAAATAATAGGAAAGTGACCTACAAAACCCTTTAGTTACTCTAGCTATTAACATCAGTACACTACAAAAGTAAGAAGTCAAGACAAGGAGAAAATATAAACCTTTTGATGAAAAGGCTAATTGGAATATCCAACCCAACGGAAATGTAATCCTTACAGGATGTTAAGGCATGATAAACCACTAGGTACAATTAAATTATTAATACGGGCATGAACGTAACCCTTCTTTATTTATACACGTCTTCCGTAATCACTTTATTTATTTGGCGTTTAGATAGTATTCGTTATAATTTAAAAACTTTCGACTCAGCAAATCTAGGCAGACCCAAAATTAACTAGGACTCACCAAAAACTCGGACAACTTTCCGAACTTAAAAAAGCACACATATTTACCCAATAATCTTAAAAAAACATTAAAAAAACAGAATTTAAAAAACTGAGAGGTACTCTTTCCTTCATTCATAGATCAAAAAAGTAGTTCACTACGCATCAATAAATCTGCCATGGCCGTAGGCATGCTAATCATTCCTGTTTGGTTAGGGATGTTGTTAAAAGCTATGTTCCACGGCGTTTTCGGGACGGGGACGGCAGGGGTCTCGGGGATGGCAGTTTGAAAGTCATTTTTTGGGGATGTTGGGTGACGGCAATACATTAAATTTATATATAGAGAGAGAGTTTGTGTCAAATCTTTACAAATTAATAACCCCAGTATAACAGCAGCAATATAAAATGACAATGTTAAAATGACGTTGTATGACGTCTATAAGAGCGCCTGCATGCCAACCAAATTCCAAAAAGAAATTGTTTGTTTGTACTTCTCACACAATACCACAATGTACCAGACCATGGCAAATGTATCTTTAATCTCTTTTGCACTCTAATAGGGGAGAGGGGCGTATAATGGAGCACTCTAATTTCGTGTTTCTCAAAATCCTACGTGGAAATTTCAAATCATTCCCAATTTTGTACAGCAATTTATTTGGCAACTCACATGCTTCTTTATTTCATTTTAGGGCCACATCAACATGCTTTTTGTTGAGGAATCCAAAAAGGCCCAAAAAAAAAGTGAGACCGATAATGGTACACTAAGTCATGTTTTATTGATGCACTGATGTGGCATCACATGATTTGCTAGTTTGTGTATTTTATGGATAAAAAGTGTTTTACAATTGGATATTATGGTGCTCCACTATGGGACCACTGAAGACTACTTCTATCCCCACTATTGGACCCTACTCCACTATAGGCCCTTCTCCCCTACCATATGAAGAATTTTAAATTTTGATGTTTTTTTGAACAATGAAACATTGAAATCAGAAATCCAAATTATTTCTATTAATATTAACTATTATAGAACTTATATCATTAACTATGAATCTAAATCATGATATATTTATTCCTGTTATACAGCAGTTGTTGTTGTCACTGCTGTGATGATTAATTTAATTGTTGATAAGTAGGAGGTATTTTCCACAGCGTGTTAAAGTATGATATTGCTATCAGGGTTCAACTGTGTAGTTTTTACGAGCCAAACTCATTGACCTGCTCACAGATGCAATGAGTGCTAAGTGGACCATTCATTATCATGAGAGATGGGTTCTTGTGAACCACTACTCGTGAAACATGGGTCAATGAGTTTGGCTCGTAAAAACTACACAGTTGAACCCTGATAGCAATATCAATATTTGATTGTTGTTATACTGCTGTTATAGTGTTGTCATGATATATTTATTGCTGATGTTATAATGATGTCATGTTACATTGTTATAATGTTATCATGATATATTTAAGTTTTTTTTTTAATGTTATGAACAATTATTTTTAAAAATATATTTAAAAATTGTTTTTCAACAGGGAATGTCTGAGACGTCCCCAGCCGCCTTGGGGACGGCCAGACGTCCCCTATGTGTTTCCTGCTGTCTCCAATTTTGAAGATACATTTCAAGACGTTTCCGCATTTTCTAGATTTGGGGTGGAGGGGGGGGAGCGGGGGGGACGGCTAGGGGATATCTCCTAACATCCCCATGTCCTTAAAGATGCCTCAAGGGATGGGGGCGTGTCCCCATGTAACACAGGTTAAAAGGCAATTATGTATTAATAAGGTTAAAAATATTAATATATAAAAGTTATAATAATAAAGTTATAACTACTAACATGTATTATTAGTAATAAAAATTACTAATGTTACATCATCAAATTTAAACCTATAAGTTCTAGGTTAAAAATACATAATAAAAAATCATCGAACAGAAAAAAAAAATAAATAAATAATGAAAGATGCAGACACTCGGATACATCAGGCGATTGGATTCCTCGTCGCAGTGCCCACAACACCAAGTCCAAATCCCGTTACGCTGCATACGCTAAAACCATTTCCCCAGCTGATCGATGCTAAACTCGCTTTACAAAGCGCAGACATCAATAAATCTGCCTGGTCGTAGGTAAGCTTATCATTCCCGTTGAGTTAGGGATGTTGTTAATAGGCAATTATCAATTAATAAATATTAATATATTGTAAATATGAATAAAATTAATATATAGTAATAAAGTTATAAATATTAACATACATTATTAATAAAATTATTAATGTTACCATCATCAAATTTAAACCTAAAAGTTTTAGGGGAAAACTTAATAAAAATCATAAATCAAAAACAAAATACATAATGAAAAGATATATTCGGGCGCTCCTCCATTGACGGCGATTCTCCCAACGTCAGTGTAAAATGCAAACACTCAGATATGTCAGGCGATTGTATGCCCTCATCGCAGTGCCCACAACACCCAGTCTAAATCCCATTACGCTGCATAAGCGAGAAAGCATTTCCCCAGCTGGCCGATGCCAAACTCACTTACAAAGAGCAGTAAAAATTGCTGTTTCAGATGCCATTGTAAAAGTGCACAAAAAGGCCGCACGGTACAAATTTAAAACAATTTTTCCTTGAAAAATTCATACAGCCGTATTTCATCGCGATTTTTAACATTTTTTAAATTTTGGCGAGTTTTGTGCGATTAACTCGCCAATTTTCCAGAAGAAATCACCTCCAAGTTCACTCACGTGTCAGCAATTTCCTGATATTTTTGAACTATGAGACTAGTGCACCGAGTGATCATTCAGAGGAGGCCTAATGATTCCTATTAGCTCAAGAATAACAATCCATTCATTCGCATGCACAGCATTTCATCTGAGTTTGGTCTATGCAATATCTCCTAGAAGCATAATTTGCCACGAATGATGTCTGTCATTCTTCAAATGTGTAGCGACCACATAAATAGCTCCATGTAGATGGGAAGCAATTACAGACATGGTCACCAGACTTGAGATGTGAGTTTTGAGCTCTACCTGAAGAATGCATCTGTCTGATGATACAAGAGAGCGTGAGTTTGAATCCTCTGGATACGTGACCATTGTGTTAGCCAAAGTCAACTGGTTTGGGTTCTGCATGAAATTTGATGACTATAAAATTCCGAAAAAAACAGGTTGGCAGCAAAGATAATGGTATAATGTTTCACAACACGTTTACAAATTAAAAATTAAAACTAAGTACATTTTATTGTTATAACATTATAAACTATGAAAGTAGATATAAAAGCATATACGTGTATTTTATCTGCTCTTATAAAAAAATGTTCTTTTATATAAGTATAACGTAATCTACAGCTATTTTGAAATTTTCATCTTTGTTATTATAACAATATATATTATCATTACTTGGATTTTCACGTTATACGTATAATATATTTAATTTAATGAAAAACACCACATTAAAAAAATCTATATAGAAAACACCTATTTTTTATTTTTAAATAGGAAGAACACGCCTACCTTAAAAGCACAAATTTCCTTGAAACCTTCTGTGGCAGAACACTTATAAAAAAAAACATAAACTTAAAATAAAAATAAAAATCTAACTCTAAGAAAAATGAGATTCCATAAAAAAGCTTCCTTAAAATAAAAATAATAAAAATCTAACTCTAACTGAGCAGTCCCATGGGGGGTTTGGGTTCCTATTTTCGCGGAAGCAGGTGGTCTTATGGGAAAAAAAAAAATTTGCTACAGAAATGGAATCTTTTTCAGCCCAAACAAGCAGGTGGCTGAAAATTTCAGCTGGTGAGATTGGGGTGGGGCTAGAAATTGCCCCACCTGCTTAAGAGTACTTTCCTGCCACATTTAAAACAAATTTGGAGGGAAATAATGTTATTTATTAAAAAAAAATTCACCCACCACCAGCGTGCTTAAATTTTGAAGTTCATGGGACCACCAGCTTCAAAATATTCTGTTAAAAGTTTAAACAGATTCTGCCCCGAATTTTTAGGAAGCCCCCCTCCATAGAACCGTGCCCTAACTTCTTCCCGCACCAAGAAAAAAAAAAGGTTTCACTTTCCAATTACAAATTATTTTACGCTACCCTTAGCATTTGGCAAGTGGATCTCGAGACTGATCCGCGTGGCATTCGAATCTTCCAGAGAGTAAATGCAAAGGGGAGATATTGACATTCACTAAAGCTGACCGTTATCACGATTTAACAGGATAAGATTGTGAAAACGTAGGAGTTGGCAGTGTCTATTGTAGAATAACTCTCAGCATAATTACTTCGATTTTATCAAGATTTGTTGTGCTTGGTGCAACCGACATATCCAGGTAGTTTGCAGTTGCACTTCCTCAGAGATGATTTGCTTTTACACCATAGCACACCAATCAGATATATTGATTTGTTCATAACTTGAGAAACTGTCAAGAAATGAATGCAACTCATTTTTTTATTGCTTCTTCCAAAATAGAATCTAAAGTGATCGGAAAGGAATCAACTCATCTTTCTTTGCGATTTTTATTATCACAGAGATCAGGACACTTGTTCATACTTCCGAAAGTTGTGTATTTGACCCCATCCGGAAGGTGCATGAAAAATAACAGTATGGTCTCATGGGTTTTGGGCATCTATTTTCATGGAGCTGGCAGTCTCATGAAATAAAAAAAATTATGTTACAAAATTAATTGGAATTTTTTCCTGAAAAATAGCAGCCCTACCAAAATCTCAGGTGAAATTGAGGTGAGGCTAGAAATTGCCCCAACAGCTTAAGAATGTTTTCTACCACTTGTCTATCACCTAAAATTTTAAATTCCTATGAAAAATAAAAAGTGAGAATTTTTCTTTATTTATTAATTTTTATCAAAGTACTCTAGTTCATTTCTTAAATTTTGAAGCTCAAACTTTGGGTATTCTATGTCATAAATCTATTAGTATCAAAAATTACTATGATAAGACTTCATTATGGTAGATTGTTTCTTACCCTGGTCCCTTTTATAGTTGATTTGGAGTCTTGGAAATAATACCAAACAAGACTGATCGTGCCAATGTTGATCGTCTTTAATCTTCTTACATATTTCATACAAAGAGTTTAACACCAATTTTTGTTTATAGCTTTGAATGCAAGCATGCAATTATTCAACATATCTTGCCACAGACCTGTACAATTGACAAAATAAAAATGAATACTTTTCCCCAACAAAAATACATTTACGAGACAAGCACTCCCATTCTCACCTAATTTTGATTTGATTTTCCCCCAAAACAAGGGCTACCATGTAATTTCAACAAGAGCTTATCGTATAGGTATGCCCAGAAATATGAAATAAAAAATAAGAAAACAAATATATATACAAGCATAGGGTCCTGTAGAAGTGGATGAAGCACCTCATCAAGCAATGACCTCCTGTGTGAGAAATAAATCGTATGGAACATAATTGGAATGTACTAATCAGTACAATTGTGACACTGCAACAGAATAGCATTACGTTGAATCTAGATAAATATGTTGTATATTCGCTTTAATCATAAGTGAACAAAGTAATTTAACATTTGAATTTTTTTATTAATGGAAAACCTAAGACTAAAACCGCATGTGTACCACTTGGAATTATGATTATCGAGTTTAAATCTAGATGCTATCACACCTAGTTTATCAATAGCGAGGAGGTTGATCAGTTTTGGGTTTTTCTTCACCTGTTGATATTCACAATCTTTTCATTAGCTGTCATATTTATTGAAATGTTGGAATTTAACACCGTGCCACCAACTTGATTTACTTATCGCCTGAATTAAATAATTCTTTTGACATCAATCACATTTGATTTTCATATACACAAACTCTTCTTAGATCAGTCACAAAATTTGGCTGGAAAAGATTAAGATTTTCTAAATGATCAATTTATACCTTTTCTTCAAATAAAAATTTCATTGAATCTTTATGATTTCTTTTCACAAATTTTATTTTGATCTTTTCTAATTTGCAACATCATATTTATGATTTTAAATTTTCCAGTTTTAAAATTTCATTTCCTGCATGAAACTATATTGTTTAGAGATAGTTCCATGAAACTTACTTATAACTTGGACTAAATTAGTTTTTTGCAAAAATTCTTCATCCAAATTATACCACCGTATAAACAGGTCACCTGCAAAATAGAGGCCCATGAATCTTTAAAGTTCATTTTTCCATCCTCGCAAAAATATCTTCCACCATTTCGATATTATTTTCCATAGATTGTCATACGATGTAGATTTCCCCTCACCCTGCGCCCTCCGCCTCCCGCCCCCCATTTGTTATAAACTTATAATTATGGCAATTAATTACCTTTAAAATATCCTTTGTTCTTTTCTTTTTTTTCAATAAGGGTACAAAAAATTCGTAAATACTCTTCTATTTATACTTTATTTTCTTGATTGTATTTTTTCTAAGTTGCTGAATCTGGTTCAGGTTCGCAGATTCAGTTCAAGGATCCAGCAAAAACAAATTGCAGTTGAGCTGGCTCGCTCTCTCACTCACTCACACAAATATATATATATTCCCCTCTCCCATTATAACCTCAATGCGTCTATATTTAAATGGTAAACCATAAAAGACATTTCCCTAATAAATAAATAAATTCTTATCATCAATTTAATAATAGTCATAGAAAATAAACCCTTCAATATTTAATAAGAGTCCCTATCTCTTTTAAAGTTTTTAACCTTCACAATATTATCACTTCGTCATAAAATATTTTAAGAACCCGGCTACTGTTATCGCTATAAAAATATTATTGGGGATAGTCTGAAAGATTAGTACAATAAAGGGGGAATCCCATGGACTAGCCAAAATTGAGGCATGCAATACACAAGCATTCCAAAAACTATAGCTTCAAGCGTCACGGTATCGTACCTATGTTTTGCCCACATATCAACTTAAGTATTACAACATTAATTTATTACCACGATTCTACGAGAAAATTGTGAGCGTTAAGACGAAATAGCTCACTAATGTTTCGGCCAGCACAGGGAGGGTTTTAAGAAACAAAAAAGTTATCTCCACCCAGTCAAGCATGCGTCTATGTCCTGGTACATTCTAAAAATGAAAAAAAATTATATAAATTAAATTAAAACTACTGCTTCTACATGGGTTTGTTTTGGGTAGCATTGGGTTTTGTTGGATTCTATCCGGGTTCACCTGTGTTCATCGTCTGGATTCATCCAGGATGAACCCACAATCCTATGCACATTTTCAGACAGATTGACTCAGATCACAGAACTATATACCAGCAAACCAGCACCATAGTACTTTTTTTGAGATGTAAGTATTGATCTCATCATTTTTTATTAAATTAATCATACTTGGTAGACTTGCGCAAGCTCACATGAACTGATAAAGTTACTTTGATCACCACAATCCATATCACTCTGACAGAAGGAAAAACATAACAGTTCGCTTTAGGAATAACATGTACAGCGTACCTGAAATGCACCAGTAAAGCTCCATCTCAGTTGATTTGTTGTCAATCTTGGGATGACAACAGAAATTACTGGCATTGTAGGTCTGTACTTTGCAATCAACCTGGAGCAAATAAAACATAAATCTTATGTTCAGAATCAGAATGCATGGATGTCTTATCAGTATATCAGAGCATTTCATATTGCAGTGCACTCATCTTTGGTCGAGAAAATTAGATTCACATTGGTATGGCAAATACATCATCATCGTTTAGTTTTTCTAATACAGGTAATCTAGCATTGACAAAATTGCCTTAATTACGAACTAAAGACTATGATAACCAAACCGCAATAGTGACTAAAACGAAACCCAATTGTGACTTATCGCCAATTCCCCAAATTCAATGGTTTCAAATGTTCAAAAATATATAATGTACAATGCGACAACAATTACTTTGCAGTTCGCCCAGATGTTGTAAATACTGCTATTACAGAAGCCTTCACTTTGATTGCTGCACTTACCTGAAATTATCATACAAATACTTCTGTTAAATTAATTTTCATCACTTTCCACAAATCAAACAAACAGTAATTTACCACCTACATTAAATTTCATCTGTAAAGAAAAGCCACGAGTCAGCAATAAGAATTAAAATGATTTTATGTACTTACTGCAGAGGTTGCAATACATTCCAAGTGAGACATTGGTTCACTTTGACATTTGAGAGTCTTCTTAAAATAAACAGCCTGATTGTACACTTTCTCTGCCTGCATGAGTTAATATGCATACGTTATCATTTAAGCACTTGTTCAGATTATAATATGATCTCAAAATTTACATCTCATGACATGTATTTAGAGAAAGGGAAGCAAAACATAAGTTACAAGAAAGAGACTCACTTCTGCACAGATCCTTCCTACAGTTGAGATGGTCTCAATGGGATATAACCCACGAAATGTCTCTGCACCTAACAGAATCGCATCTGTACCTGTAATCACGAATTTCTATTAAAGCATGGCCCAGAATTGCTGAGTGACCTTCAACTGAGAAATAATTTACTTTCAAATAGTGTTAATCAACTTTATGTGACATAACTAGGCATGTCCTCCTCAGTCAAAGTTATATATGTCAAAATGCTCAGACAATTCATATGCACAAGATTAAGAATTTGCTGACCATCAAGCACAGCATTTGCAACATCAGTTGCTTCTGCACGAGTTGGGCGTAGATTGTCTGTCATACTGTCAACAACACGAGTGATAACAGCCGGCTTTCCAACCATATTACACTTATGAACAGCAGCTTTCTGGAATAAAAACACCTGCAATTGGAAAAGAAAATCTTCCTTGCATTACTAAGAAAGTAACTGAATTTCATATTTGTTCCCAATGCTCTCTCTCACTTCTGACTATCCTTAGATTTATCTACATAAAGCAACATGCTACAAAAGAGCATACCCAAATTCTGATTACTTGGTTTGTCTTTTTTTCCAGATCACCAAATAAATTGATGACTGTTATAAAATTACTCTCCATGTCTAACAGGATTGAAGTTTTCTTGCAAGTTTTCATTTTAGTGCAACTACTGTCATCCCAAACCGAACATCAGAAAATGTTCACACAAATTTATCCAAAATGGGTCCAGTTGTAATTGATTCACATAACAATTGTTGTATGCCTGTTCTTTTTAAGACTATAACCTAATTGTATGATCCTCAGAGCACTTAATGTAATTTAATCACTTTGAGATTTGTTAAAAGACTTGAATAAAAGTACGAGGTCCTAGTAAGGCCTTCTACAAACTCCATTTTTAAAAACAATGTTACAGAAATGGGTCAGTCCCAGACTAAACTCGTATAATGCACAGATGACAGAGCTGGTCATGGACAAATTCATCCCAAAATGAAAAACATCAAAACACAGAAAGGTATGGCCATGACCAAACTGT
Source organism: Sequoia sempervirens (assembly GCA_007258455.2). Lineage (NCBI taxonomy): Eukaryota > Viridiplantae > Streptophyta > Pinopsida > Cupressales > Cupressaceae > Sequoia > Sequoia sempervirens. The sequence goes on along the minus strand of VDFB02148681.1, from coordinate 4,540 downwards.
TCCCAAATAAACAAAAACCAATCACTCAGAGTGGAGGTTCAATCCATCGGTATGCCAGCTGTCGAGTTGGATCATCATTTGGATGTTTCTGTATAGGTTTTTAATCAAGCCTTATTAAAGGGAGAGAGGTCCTAGTAAGGCCTTCTACAAACTCCATTTTTAAAAACAATGTTACAGAAATGGGTCAGTCCCAGACTAAACTCGTATAATGCACAGATGACAGAGCTGGTCATGGACAAATTCATCCCAAAATGAAAAACATCAAAACACAGAAAGGTATGGCCATGACCAAACTGTTCCCAAATAAGACAAACAAAAACCAATCACTCAGAGTGGAGGTTCAATCCATCGGTATGCCAGCTGTCGAGTTGGATCATCATTTGGATGTTTCTGTATAGGTTTTTAATCAAGCCTTATTAAAGGGAGAGACCTTAAGAGCAGCTGAAGATGAATCTAGACTTTCAGTTCAGAATTGTAGTGCATACAGGGTGTGAAAGTAGAGAGCAAATATTTTGGGTCACTCAAATAAGATAGGTTGAAGGCTGTTTTTCACGGCCTTGTGAACTTGTAAACTGTAAATGATTGTGGAATGAGGTGCAGCCCCATTTGCTAGAGTCTTCCTGCACTAGGTTCCTTGAGAGCAAATTGTGTTCAATCATGTGTGTGCTAGGTTCCCCCATGGTAAATCTTGTATGTTAAAAGTATGTGTGCGCTACTGTGTGTTACATTTTCCATGTTTCCATGTTCACTTTTCATTCTCTTAAGTAATTCAAGAAATATGGGCAACTCAAGTGTATGAATAGCCATCTGCATAATCATACAAACTACACATAATTAACATAAATCAGTCAGAGATAAAGAATGATTATTGCAGTGAATTAGATACCAGTAATCCTTTGCTAATTACTGATCATATTAGTAACAGAGTTTTCCAACTGTTTCAGTTGATATTGTTGACCAGACTGACCAAAAACAATAGGCAAATAGCATACTACCACTGGAGTATATACTTCCTCAAGGAGGTGGAATTGTGAACTTAGACTACTTGACTCAAGAAACAAACATATTCCAAGTGTATGGGGATATAAAAATGGAGACTTCTAAAGTTGAATACAGATGTTGCAAGCATCTCCCAATCCATGGGAAAACTTGACAAATGGAAAAGTTCATGGAAGCACTCATTGCTATCTTACGATTTTGATAGAAACTCAAATAACCAAGAGCCAAGGACTGATCCCCCAAAGATTAAGGGAAGAAGCAGTCCCAAGGCAATTCTAGTAATCTCCCAGCTCGGCCACCTCTTAAAGCTGAAGGAAAGGTGGTCATTGTGACCTACAAGTAGACGTTGATGCAGAAAAAACTCAACCGTCTATTTGAGGTATATTCAGTTTACATAATGTAAGTAAAAAACTGCACTTTTCTTGCATATCTTGAGCTTTCTAGTCATGAACTCCCTTAGTAGAAAAGCTACAAACATTCTTTGGTCTGGAAGAAGTCACCACCTAGAGCTAAGTCAGGTGATTTCATGAAGCTAACCATGTTTGCAGGTATATACCGACAAATACAGAAGTCAAACATCCAATCAAGATTAAATAGTAAATACTCAAGACTGATACTGTGAACTACCTTGAAGAACACATAGCCAAGCTCAAGACAGCTGATGAAACATGTGACCAAGACCATTAAATTATTATGGGCAGGATGATAGGGAATGGCAAGTCTTTAAATCAGCAGGCAGGTTGCAGCCTTAAACAAGGGGAATAATAATGAAAAAGATAGAAAAAAATGCCACTATGAATTGTGGTTCTAAGAACCATTGAAACCATTGTGAAGTAGATAGGCATTCCAAGGAACAATGCTAGAAATTGCATCTCTATATCTAGAAGAAGGACCAATCCATGAAGACCATGATTGCCATGATAAGAAGGCAGATACAGTGAATGTAATTCAGATATGATTCAAAAAGATTGTTGCGCCAATGTTTTCTCACGTACAAATCATATGGAATGCAACCAAACAAAAATCCTTGATATAATGGATAAACAAGAATTGATGAAGATGCATAAACCAAAATGTAAAGGATTTCTGAGTCTTCAAAGTGGAGACATTGGTTCCTAAAGAGAATTGGGTAACATATTGGATCTTGGCCAACAAAGTATAAAACCCCTTTAGAAAAAGCTCTCTTTTATTCCAGCCTGGTTTGGATTGCCAAACCTACCTACAGCAGTATCTGACAAAGATCTTCCAAGGCATTTGTGATGGCAATTGGGAATTAGAAATCAAAAGAGAAGAATGTATGGCAACTTTTGTTACAATCTGAATGGGCTTCCACATGGATCAAACATTATTGCTTAACACCTAGATTTTTAAAGGGCAGGTTTTTGATGCAAGGAATGAAAAATAATGATAAGACATACAAGTTCTTGACCCAGGTAATTCTAATAGTACGAATGAAGAAAATGACTTAAAAGAATACCACAATATATACTGTATATTAATGGACAAACCTGGTTTTGTGACATATTTGTTTAGAAGAAGAATTAGGTAATTTAAATAAGCAAAGTCATAAAATGAGCACAAAAACAACTCTGTAAAGAATATTAGAATTTGGCTATTTTGGAAAAAATAAAGCTACACAAAGTTCAGAACATAGTTCAACACAGGTTGGTAATCAGCAATAGTCTCTCCTCTGTGCACAAATCAAGAAATAGAGGGTCAGAGATGTAATGAACGAATGCATAGACTAAATATCTGACCTTTTCTGGTGGAAGATCTATCCCTAAATTTCCTCGTGAAAGAATGATCCCATCTGCTTCTTGCAAGATCTCATCAAAATGTTCCAGACCCTACAACAATAATTTCAATAAAGCTTAGATCAAAACAATGGTACAGTTATCATGGGGCATTGTCATTCAAAATTTTCATATACGGAGACAAAAGAGAAGTTAAAGCTTAAAGAATTCATTTTTGACACAGTGCATACCTCTATATTTTCAATTTTAGCAAATATTTGTGTCTCTTGAAGATTCCCAAGCTCAGCAAGAAAAGCACGTGTCTACACGATAGGAAACTTTCATTATGGCAATTGCACAAGTATCAAGTTTCCAACAAATTGCTTTCTACAATGTACATCGCTAGTAAAAGCTTTAAAACTTCTCTAAGATATGCCCACTTGCAATTCTGTCATCAATTTTATTTCATTCTCAGATTTGCAGTAAATAATGCAATCACTGTTTGTGGTGGAATATAATACCATCAATTTTATTTCATTCTCATATTTGCAGTAAATAATGCAATCACTGTTTGTGGTGGAATATAATACCATCCCCATATCATAAAAGCAAAACTAACAACTTTCTGGAAATTCGGCAAACAATATGTGGTGTAAATGTTCCTTTGATAATGCAATCATCACTTAAAGATCACTAAAAAGCAATCAATGTTTAACATTTTCTTAATAAGGATCATGATCCCAAGTCATTGAAACAGAAGAACCAAAACATTTGAACTTCATAAGGTAGAACTAAGAACATAATTTATGTTCCTATATTAAAAGACCCCGATCTATAGACAAACAATTATATAGGAACCTATAAAGTAGCAAAAATAAAATAAATAACTAATAATCAACTGTTTATCGCAATTTTTACCTGTCTAATATCTTCAGCATGCCGGGTATATGACAAAGAGATGAAATCAATGTTGTTACGTACTCCCCAAGTTGAAATAACCTACAGCAAATGGTATCAAATTAAATTGCAGGCTTCAGAAGAATCAAATAGGAGTTCTAAAACAACGTTAACATAAAGATTATGCTACCAGCTGCATTTTTAAAATGCTACATTATCCCAGTCAGTATTTGACTTCTAAATCCATTTTAAAGTGAAAAGTTTATTGCACCAATTACTCATTAAACAAATCAACCAAACCATTAATTCAGATTCGTGAAATACATGTTGCTATGATTTCTAGTTAGTAAAGACAATCAAGGGCCTGGACAAAACATAAAACCAGATCCTGGCATAGCTTGAGGAATATTCAGATTTGGTACAGAGTCTATGCATAAGACCCCACATGTAAACTTGCATTGAGTGGGTGCATGGCAGGCATAGAAGCTAAACCGTACAAAATATAATTCAGGAGAATTATAGGGATGTGGATGACTTTCCCTAATTAACATTATAGATAAATGTAAAGCTACATATGAAATTAATAATTAATGTGCAAAATGGGATAAACGCATTGGTACAATGTTATAAGAAATCAACTTAAAAAATATGATTAACTGCCTTTGATTAAAATAAGCTTAGAAAGGGGATTATGGTGTGGTCATAATGAGGTGCGAAAATAGTCACAGGCAGAGCAAAATAAGGCTTGAACACCACAAGAATAGCATGGAAGTAACAAAAGCAAACCCTAGAGACTTGACAAAAAAATTGAAAGAGAGTTTCAAACACAAATTCCCCAGATCTCCAGCCACTCAGAGCAACAGCAGAAGAAACCACAATAATGGAGCACATTTATCCACCTCTGGTACCAA
>VDFB02148680.1:0-28030 GCA_007258455.2 Sequoia sempervirens | reverse complement strand
TAGAAAATACACATATCAAATGCACAACTAATCTAATCCACAAGCGTAGTCACCAAATTTGATCGATGACCCACGAAAACTCAAACTCGAGTGGTTTCCTAAATGTGGCTATAACTCAACAAAAAATGAAGGTTCACGAAAGGCGATAGAAATTATGCATACAAAATGGACAACTACAGTTGAAACCATAATGCCCACGAAAAACTCAAACAGGAGTGTTTTACTAAGTGGGGCTATAACTCAACAATTTTTTTTGGGGAAAATAAAAAACATTGGTTTCATACACATGTATAGGATTTTTCATAGAAAGATTCAAAAAAATTCCTCTGTTACCTCTACTACTTATGCTTTTCAAAAAAACCTATCTTTTTCAACAACAACTTATTTTCTTTAACAAAAGATGATTTGGGTCTCTTCAGCACACGAGCACCTATAAAACCAATCTTTTCAATTTTTCCAAAAATATTGTTTCATAGATTCTTTCTTTGAGGGGTTCTTGCATGTTGGTGAAAAATAAGTTTTTTGAAAAAAAGATGATATGGGTTTACTCAGAATGACATTCTAGATATAACCCATTTTTCAGCTTTTTCATAAAAAGATGCAAAAAAATTGCCTCTGTTACCTCTACTACTACTTTTGAAAAAAGTCTATCTTTTTCAAAAATAACTTTATTTTTCAAAAAATGAAGGATTAGGGTCTTTTAAGGAAACAAGCACCTATAAAACCTATATTTTGATTTTTCCCAAAAAAAATTATTTCGTAGATTCAATTTTTGAGGAGTTTTTGCATGGTGAAAAATTAGTTTTTTGAAAAAAGTATGATATGGATCTACTCAAAGACATTCTCTACAAAACCCATTTCTTAGATTTTTCATAAAAAGAATCAAAAAATTTGCCTTTGTTACCTCTATTGCTTCTACTTTTCAAAAAACTCTATCTTTTTAAAAATCAACAAATTTTTTCAAAAAATGGACGATTACGGTCTCTTGAGCAAACGAGCACCTATAAAACCCATATTTCGATTTTCCCAAAAAAAATTGTTTCGGCGATTCTATTTTTGAGGGATTCTTGCATGTTGGTGGAAAATTAGTTTTTTGAAAAAAAGATAATCTGAGTCTACTCAAAACGCATTCTCTACAAAACCCATTTCTTAGATATTTCATGAAAACATACCAAAAATTTCCCTCTCTTACCTCTACTGCTTCTACTTCTCAAAAAAAATCTATCTTTTTCAAAAACAACTTATTTCTTCAAAAAACAGACGATCTGGGTCTCTTTAGCATACAAGTACTTATAAAACCCATATTTACAATTTTCCCCAAAAAAAATGTTTTGTAGATTCTGTTTTTGTGGAGGGTTCTTGCATGTTGGTCAAAATTAGTTTTTCAAAAAGAGGACGATTTGGGTGTACTAAAAAGGACATTCTTTGCAAAACCCATATCTCAGATTTTTCATAAAAAGATTAAAAAAAAATTCTTTTGTTACCTCTACTGCTTCTACTTCTAAAAAAAATCTATCATTTTCAAAAAACGAACGATCTAGGTCTCTTTAGAATTCGAACACCTCTAAAACCCATATTTCGATTTTCCCAAGAAAAAAAATTGTTTAAGTGGATTCTATTTTTGAGGGGTTTTGCATGGTGGGTGAGGTAGTTTTCAAAAAAACGGAAGATCTGGGTCTACTTAGAACGACATTCTCTACAAAACCCAATTTTCAAATTTTTCATAAAAAGATTCAAAAGATTTGCTTTTTTTATCTCTACTTTTTTTTACTTTTCAAAAAAATCTATGTTTTTCAAGAACAATTTATTTTGTCAAAAAATGGACGATTAGGGTTTCATGAGCACACGAGCACATATAAAACCCATATTTCGATTTTCCCAAAAAAAATTGTTTAGTGGATTCTATTTTTGAGGGATTTTTGCATTTTGGTGAAAAACTAGTTTTTCAAGAAAAGGACGATATGGATTTACTCAGAATAACTTTTTTTTCAAAAAAAAGACGATCTAGGTCTCTTGAGCACATACCATAAAACCCATATTTTTTATTTTCCCTAAAAAAATTGTTTCGTAGATTCTATTTTCTAGGGGGTTCTTGCATGTTGGCGAAATATTAGTTTTTCGAAAAAAGGACAATCTGGGTTTACTGAAAACAACTTTCTCTACAAAACCCGTTTCTCATATTTTTCATAATAAGATAAAAAAAAATGTCTCCATGACCTCTATTGCTTCTACTTTTCAAAAAATCTATCTTTTTCGAAAACAACTTATTTTTTCAAAAAACACACGATCTGGGACACCCTAGCACACGAGCACCTATAAAACCCATATTTTAGATTTTTCGAAAAAAAATTGTTTCTTAGATTCTATTTTTGAGGGGTTCTTGCATGTTGGTGAAAAATTAGTTTTGTCTACTGCTTCTAGTTTACTAAAAAAAAAAATGCTTTTCAGCAACTCAATTCTTCCAAAAACAAACGATCAGGGTCACTTGAGCACACAAGCACCTCTAAAACCCATATTTTGATTTTCCAAAAAAAAAAAAGATTCGTAGATTCTATTTTTTATGGTTTCTTGCATGTTAATGAAAAATTAGTCTTTCGAAAAAAGGATGATCTAGGTTTCCTCAGAACGAAATTCTCTACAAAACTCATTTCTCAGATTTTTCACAAAAAGATTCAAACAATTTGCCTATGTTACGTCTACTGCTTTTTCAAAAAAATCTCTTTTTCAAGAATAACTTTTTAAAAAAAAAATAGACAATTTGGGTCTCTTGAGCACATGAGTACCTATAAAACCCATATTTTGATTTTCCCAAAAAAAATTGTTCCGTGGATTCTATTTTTGAGTTCTTGCATGCTGGTGAAAAAATAGTTTTTCAAAAAAGAGGACGATATGGGTCTAATCATAATAACATTCTCTACAAAACTCATTTCTCATATTTTTCATAAAAAGATGTAAAAAACTTGTTGTTGTTACCTCTACTGCTTCCACTTTTCAAAAAAATATATCTTTTTTTGAATTTTGGTAAAAAATTAGTTTTACGCAAAAAAGGACGATTTGGGTCTACTCAGAAGATAGTTGTGAATTGTATACGTGTATTTTCTATCGCCTTTCGCGAACCTTCATTTTTCGTTGAGTTATATTTGAACTTACGGAACCACTCGTGTTTGAGTTTTCGTAGTCACAATCCACAGTCGTAGTCACCAAAGTTTATTGATGGCCCACAAAAACTCAAACATGAGCGGTTTCTTAAATGCAGCTATAACTCATCAAAAAATGAAGGATCACGAAAAGTGATAGCAAATTTGTGAATAGAATGCACAACTTCACAGGAGTGTAATCGAAGCATAGTCACCAAAGTTGATTGATGGCCCATAAAAACTCAAACACGAGTGGTCTGCTAAATGTGGCTATAACTAAACAAAAATTGAAGGTTCACAAAAGGCGATAGAAAAATAGCATTCATAATGCACAACTACAATGCAATCTAGAATCATAGTCACCAAAGTTGATCGATGGACCACGAAAACTCAAACACGAGTGGTTCCCTAAATGCAACTATAACTCAACAAAAAATGAACGTTCCTGAAAGGGGATAGAAAATATGCATATAGAATGGACAACTATAGTACAATCCGCAATCATACTCACCAAATTTGATCGATGGCTCACAAAAACTCACACAAGCGTTTTCATAATGCAGCTAAAATTCAACAAAAGATGAAGGTTCATGAAAGGTGATTAAAAATATGGTACATAATGCACAACTATAGTACAATCCACAATCGTAGTCACCAAATTGATTGATGGCCCAAATATCCTGAAACATGAGTAGTTTCCTAAATGCAACTATAACTCAACAGAAAATGAAGGTTCACAAAAGGCAATAGAAAATACGCGTATAGAATGGAACACTACAGTGTAATCTACAAGTGTTATAACGAAAGTTGGTTTCCTAAATGTGTTTCTAACAAAAAAAAATGAATGTTTGTGAAAAGTGATTAAAAATATGCAGACTAAATGTACAACTATAGTACAATCCAAAATCTTAGTTACCAAAGTTGATTGATGGTACACAAAAACTCAAACATTCGCGGTTTCCTAAATGGAGTTATAACTCATCAAAAAATGAAGGTTCGTGAAACGAAATAGAAAATTCATGAATAGAATGAACAACTACAGTGTAATCCCAAATCATAGTCACCAAAGTTAATCGATGGCCTACAAAAACTCAAATATGAGCGGTTTCGATTTGCAAAAGGTTATAGAAAATGCGTGTGTAGAATGGAACTACATTGCAATCCACAATCGTAGTCACTAGCTATAACTCAATGAAAAATGAAGGTTCACAAAAGGTGATAGAAAATAGGCGTATAGAATGTACAACTACAGTGTAATCCAGAATTGTAGATGCCAAAGTTGTTCGATAGCCCACGAAAACTCAAACATGAGCGTTTTCCAAAATTATAACTAAACAAAAAATGAAGATTCGTGAAAGGGTGATAAAAATATGCGTACATAATGCACCACTATAGTACAATCCACAATCGCAGTGAGGAAAGTTGATCGATGGCCCACAAAAACTCAAACATTAGCAGTATCCTAAATGTGGCTATAAGTCAAAAAAAATGAAGGTTCGCGAAAGGAGATAGAAAATATGCGTAGAAAATGAACAACTATAGTGCAATCCAAAATCGTAGTTACCAAAGTTGATCAATGGCACACGAAAACTCAAACACGCGCAGTTTCCTAAGTGCAACTATAATTCAACGAAAAATGAAGGTTGGCGAAAGGCGATAGAAAATATGCGTACAAAATGAACAACTATAGTGCAATCCACAATCATAGTTACCAAAGTTGATCAATGGCACACGAAAACTCAGACACACGCAGTTTCCTAAGTGCGGCAATAATTCAACGAAAAACAAAGGTTCGCGAAAGGCAATTGAAAATACACGTATAGAATGCACAACTACAATGTAATCCACAATAGTAGTCACCAAAGTTGATAGATGGCCCACAAAAACTCAAACAAGAGTTTTTTACTAACTGGGGCTATAACTCAACAAAAATTTTTTTGGACGATTTGGGTCTCTTAAGCACACGGGCACATATAAAATTGACATTTTCTATTTTTCCAAAAAAATTGTTTCGTAGATTCTTTTAGGGGTTCTTGCAAGTTGGTTAAAAATAAGTTTTTTCGAAAACAGGATGATCTAGGTCTACTCGGAATGACATTATCTTAAAAACCCATTTCTCAGATTTTAAATAAAATGATTCAAAAAAATTTACCTCTGTTACTACTACTTTTCAAAAAAGTCTATCTTTTTCAAGACCAACAATTTTTTTCAAAAAATGGACGATTAGGGTCTCTTGAGCAAACAAAAACTTATAAAACCTATATTCTCGATTTTCCAAAAACAAATGTTTCGTAAATTCTATTTTTGAGGGGTTCTTGCATGTTGGTGAAACATTAATTTTCTAAAAAAAGGATGATCTACGTCTACTCAGAACGACATTTTCTAAAAAACCCATTTGTCAGATTTTTCATAAAAAGATTCAATTTTTTTTTCACTTCTTCTGCTTCAACTTCACAAAAACATCTATCCTCTTCAAAAAAAACATATTTTTTTTAAAATGGACGATCTAGGTGTTTTCAGCTTATGAGCACATATAAAACCCATATTTTGATTTTAACATGCGAGCACATATAAACAATGGACGATCAAGGTCTACTTATAATGACATTCTCTAAAAAACCCATATTTTTATTTTCCCCAAAAAAAATTGATTCGTAGATTCTATTTTTGAGGAGTTTTCTTACGTCGGTGAAAAATTATTTTTTCGAAAAGAGGATGATCTAGATGCACTCAGAACGACATTCTCTATAAAAAGATAAAAAAATCTACAATTGTCCTCACCAAAGTCGATCGATGGCCCATGAAAACTAAAATATGAGCAGTTTCCTAACTGCGGGTATAACTAAAAAACAAATGAAGGTTGAGAAAACGCGATAGAAAATACACACGTATAGAATGCACAACTAGTGTGCAATCCACAATCATAGTCACCAATGTTGATCGATAGCCCATGAAAACTCAAACATGAGCATTTCCCTAAATGCGGCTATAACTGAACAAAAAATGAAGTTTCATGAAAGGTGATAAAAAATATGCGTATAGAATGCACAACTAAAGTACAACCCACAATTGTTGTCACCAAAGTTGATCGATGGCCCATAAAAACTCGAACATGAGTGTTTTCCTAGATGTGCCTATAACTCAATGAAAACTGATAGTTTCCATAAGGCGATAGAAAATAAGTGAATAGAATGCACAAATACAGTGCAATCCACAATTGTAGTCACTAAAGTTGATTGATGGCCCACGAAAATTAAAACACGAGTGTTTTACTAAATGGGGCTATAACTGAACCAAAAATGAAGGTTCGTGAAAGCCAACAAAAAATATGCATACAAAATGCACAACTATAGTACAATCCACAATCATCTTCACCAAAGCTAATTGAGGGCCCAAAAAAACTCAAACATGAGCGGTTTCCTACATGTGGCTATAAGTAAACAAAAAATGAAGGTTCACAAAAAGAAATAGAAAATACACATATATAATGCACAACTACAGTGTAATCCACAATCGTAGTTACCAAAGTTGATCGATGGGCCATGAAAACTCAAACACAAGTGGTTTCGTAACTGCAGCTATAAATCAACAAAAAATGAAGTTTCGCGAAAGGTGTTAGAAAATATGCATATTGGACAACTACAGTGCAATGCAATATCGTAGTCACCAAAGTTGATCCATGGCACACAAAAACTCAAACATGAGCGTTTTATAAATGCGGCTATAACTCAACAAAAAATGAAGGTTCGTAAAATGTGATTAAAAATATGCATAGAGAATGCACAACTATAGTACAATCCACAATCATATTTAGAAAAGTTAATTGATGGACAACAAAAACTCAAACATGAGCGGTTTTGTAAATACGGCTATAACTCAACAAAGAATGAAGGTTTGCGAAAGGTGATAGAAAATACGTGTATAGAATAAATAACTATAGTGTAATCCACAATCGTAGTCACCAAAGTTGATCGATGGTGCACGAAAACTCAAATACGAGAGGTTTCCTAAATGCACCTATAACTCAACAAAAAGTGAAGGTTCACAAAAGGCGATAGAAAATACGTGTACAAAATGGGCAACTACAATGCAATCCACAATTGTAGTCACCAAAGTTGTCGATGGCCTACGAAAACTCAAACACGAGCGGTTTCCTAAATGTGGCTATAAGTACACAAAAAATTTAGGTAATAACCGTACAAAATGATGCACAACTACAGTGTAATCCACAAGTTTAGTCACCAAAGTTGGATTGATGGTCCACGAAAACTTAAACTCTAGCAGTTTGCTAAATTCATCTATAGCACAACAAAAAATAAAGGTTCATGAAAGGCGATAGAATATACATGTATAGAATGGACAACTACAATGCAATCCACAATCGTAGTCACTAAAGTTAATTGATAGCCCATGAAAACTCAAACATGAGAGGTTTGCGAAACACAGATATAACTCAACAAAAAATGAAGGTTCGCGAAAGGCGATATAAAATGTGTATAGAATGCACAAGTATAGTGTAATCCACAATATGTGTATAGAATGCACAAGTATAGTGTAATCCACAATCATAGTTGCCAAAGTTGGTCAATGCCCACAAAAACTCAAATATGAGCGTTTTCCTATATGTGGCTATAACTCAACAAAAATTGAAAATTCATGAAAGGTGATTAAAAATATTCATAAATAATGCACAACTACAATACAATCCACAATCGTAGTCACCAAAGTTGATTGATGGCCCACAAAAACTCAAATATCAAAGATTTCCTAAATACGGTTATAACTCAACAAACAATGAAGGTTCGTAAAAGGCGATAAAAAATACGCGTGTTGTGGATTACACTATAGTTTTGCATTCTATACGATTTTGGATTGCACTGTAACTGTCCATTATGTACGTGTATTTTTTACCGCCTATCGTGAACCTTCATTTTTTGATGAGTTTATAGCCGCATTTAGGAAATTGCTTGTTTTTGAGTTATCGCGGGCCATTGATCAACTTTGGTGACTACGATTGTGGATTACACTATAGTTGTTCATTCTATACACATATTTTCTACTGCCTTTTGCGAACCTTCATTTTTGTGACTATAATACATTTGGGAAATTGCTCTATTTAAAGTTCTTATTGGGCTATCAACAGTTTTTGGTGTCTACAATTTGTGGATTATTATGCCTGGTGTGATTCTATATGAATATTTTAATTGCCTTTCCGCAGACCTTCATTTTTGTTGATTATAACTAACATAGGAAAGCTGGATGTTTGAGGATTTTCGTGACTTCGATGATCCCGGCTTTTGTGGCTTCGATTGTTGGAATTGCAGTAGCCAGTTGTGCGACATCACCGATGTATTTTCTTTTGTGCTTCACCAACCTTCATTTTTTACTGAGACTATGTTTCTGGGATATTGCGGTGTTTGGTTTGGTGGACCATCGATCAATTTTGGTGACCTGTTGAATGCGCACTGACAGTGTCCATTCGTGTATTTTCTATCTCGCTTTTCGCGGCGTTATTTTGTAGAGTTACTAGCGCGTTAGAGCTTACTGGAGTGTTTGATTTTCAGGCCATTGATCAACTTTAATTATCACGATTATTGCATTTACTGGTTATTGCATTCTCTGCGTTTATTTTGTCACGCTTTCATGAGCCTTCATTTTCATTGATTATGGTGGGTGGCAGGAAGCCATGTTTCAGTACGTAGACCCGGCAATACTTTGGTGACTACGATTGTGTATTGCATTTTCCCTTCAGACACGTATTTTCTATCGCCTTTCACAAACCTTCTTTTTCTGTTGAGTTATAGCCGTATTTAGGAAACTGCTCGAGTTTGAGTTTTCGTGGGCCATAGATCAACTTTGTGACTACGATTGAGGATTGGACTGTAGTTGTCCAATCTGTATGAGTATTTTCTATCGCCTTTTGTGAACCTTCAGTTTTGGTTGAGTTATATCTGCATTGCTTCTACTTTTCACAAAAATCTATCTTTTTAAAGAACAACAATTTTTTTGAAAAAACGGACGACTAGGGTTTCTTGCATACAATCACCTATAAAACCCATATTTTGATTTTCCCAAAAAAAATTATTTCGTTGATTCTATTTTTGAGGAGTTTCCCCATGTTAGTGAAAAAATAATTTTTCAAAAAAAATGACGATCTGAATCTACTCAGAATGACATTCTCTACAAAACCCACTTCTAAAATTTTTCATAGAAAGATTCAAAAAATTTCCCTTTCTACTGCTTCATACTTTTAAAAAAAATATATCTTTTTAAAGAACAACTTTTTTCTTCAAAAACAAACAATCTGGGTCTCTTTACCAAACAAGCACCTATAAAATCTATATTCACAATTTTCCAAAAAAAATTGTTTTGTAGATTCTATTTTTGAGGAGTTCTTGCATGTTGGTGAAAAATTAGTTTTTCAAAAAAAGGACAATCTGGGTCTACTTAGAACAATATTCTCTACAAAACCCATTTCTCAAAATTTTCATAAAAAGATTCAAAATAATTGCCTTTGTTACCTCTACTGCTTCTACTTTTCAAAAAAATCTATCCTTTTCAAAAACAACTTATTTTGTCAAAAAATGGACAATTATGGTCTTTTGAGCACATGAGCACCTATAAATCCCATATTTCGATTTGCCCAAAAAAATTGTTTGGTGGATTATATTTTTGAGAAAAGGACGATATGGATTTACTCATAATAACATATTTTTTGAAAAACCGAATGATCTGGGTCTCTTGAGCACATGAGTACCTATAAAACCCATATTTTCAATTTTCCTTAGAAAAAATGTTTCGTAGATTCTATTTATGAAGGGTTCTTGCATGTTGGTGAAATATTAGTTTTTCAAAAAAAGGATGATCTGGGTCTACTGCCTCTGTTACTACTGCTTCTACTTCTCAATAAAATCTATCTTTTTCAAGAACTTATTTTTTCAAACAATGAATGATCTAGGTCTCTTTAGGACACACGCACTATGAAAACCCAAATTTTTTATTTTCCCCAAAAAAATTGTTTTGTAAATTATATTTTTGTGGGGTTCTCCCATGTTGGTGAAAATTAGTTTTTTGAAAAAAGGACGATCTGGGTCTACTCAAAACGACTTTATCTACAAAACCTATTTCTTGGAATTTTCATAAAAAGATTCAAAAAATTTGCTTCTGTTACCTATACTGCTTCTACTTCTCAAAAAAATCTATCATTTTCAAAAAAAAATTATTTTTTTCAAAAAACAGACGATATGTGTCTCTTTAGCATATGAGCACCTATAAAACCAATATTTTGATTTTCCCAAAAAGGAAATTGTTTCGTGGATTCTATTTTTGCGGGGTTCTTGCATGTTGGTGAAAAATTAGTTTTTCAAAAAAAGGATGATCTGGGTCTACTTAGAACAATATTCTCTACAAAACCCATTTCTCAATTTTTTCATAAAAAGAATAAAAAAATTGCATTTGTTACCTCTACTGCTTCTACTTTTCAAAAAAATATATCTTTTTCAAAAACAACTTATTTTGTCAAAAAATGGACGATTAGGGTTTGTTGAGCACATGAGCACCTATAAAACCCATATTTTGATGTTCCCAAAAAAATAAAATTTGGTGGATTATATTTTTGAGAAAAGGATGATATGGATTTACTCATAATAAGTTATTTTTTCAAAATCTGAATGATCTGGGTCTCTCGAGCACACGAGTAACTATAAAACCCATATTTTCAATTTTCCCTAGAAAAATTGTTTCGTAGATTCTATTTCTGAGGGGTTCTTGCATGGTGAAATATTAGTTTTTCAAAAAAATGACGATTTGGGTCTACTTAGAATGACATTCTATACAAAACCCATTTGTTAGATTTTTCATAAAAAGATTAAAAAAAATTGTCTGTTATATCTACTGCTTCTACTTTTCAAAAAATGTATTTTTGAAGAACAAATAAGTTTTTCAAAAAACAAATGATTTGGAGTGCGTTTTAAGCATGCGGGCACCTAGAAACCATATTTTTCGATTTTCCAAAAATTGTTTCCTAGATTCTATTTTGAGGGGTTTTAATTGTTGGTGAAAATTTAGTTTTTCGAAATAAGGACGATTTGGGTTTTCTCATAACGACATTCTCTACAAAACCCATTTCTTAGATTTTTCCATAAAAGATCCAAAAAATTTGCCTCTGTTACCTCTACTACTTCTACTTCTCAAAAAAATCTATCTTTTTCAAAAACTTATTTTTTCAAACAATGGACGATCTAGGTCTCTTTACCACATAGACACTGATAAAACCCATATCTTTTATTTTCCCCAAAAAACTTGTTTTGTAGATTCTATTTTTGTGGGGTTCTTGCATGTTCGTGAAAATTATTTTTTTGAAAAAAGGACGATCTGAGTCTACTCAAAACGAATTTCCCTACAAATCCCATTTTTCAGATTTTTCATAAAAAGATTCAAAAAAATTTCTACTTCTTAAAAAATCTATCATTTTCAAAAAAATAAATATTTTTTTTTTCAACCAGACGATATGTCTTTTGGCATATGAGCACCTATAAAGAAGCCATATTTCAATTTTCCCAAAAATTGTTTCATGGATTCTATTTATTTTGAGGGGTTCTTGCATGTTGGTGAAAATTAGTTTTCAAAAATCCCATCTTTCAAAAACAACTTATTTTTGTCAAAATGGGCCGATTAAGGGTCTCTTAGACACATGAGCACCTATAAAACCCATATTTGCGGTTTGAAAAGATTGTTTGGTGGATTGTATTTTTGAGAAAAAATACTATATGGATTTACTCAGAATAAGTTATTTTTTCAAAAACTGTACGATCTGGGTCTCTTGAGCATACGAGTACCTATAAAACCCATATTTTCAATTTTCTCTAGAAAAATATTTTTGTAGATTCTATTTTTGAGGGGTTCTTGCATGTTGGTGAAAATATGTGTATAGAATGCACACCTATAGGGTAATGCATAATCGTAGTCACCAAAGTTTATCGATTGCCCACAAAAACTCAAACACGAGCGGTTTCATAAATGCGGCTATAATTGCACAAAAAATGAAGGTTCACGAAAGGTGATAGAAAATATGCCTATAGAATGCACAACTACAGTGTAATCCACAAGCGTAGTAATCAAAGTTGATCAATGACCTACAAAAATTGTCTTTGTTACCTATACTGCTTCTACTTTTCAAAAAAATCTATCTTTTAAAATGGACGATCTAAATCTCTTTAGCATACGAGCACCTATAAAATATTTTTGATTTTCCCAAAAAAAATTGTTTCATAGATTCTATTTTTAAGGGGTTCTTGCATGTTGGTGAAAAATTAGTTTTCGAAAAAATGACGATCTGGGTCTACTCATAATGACATTTTGTACAAAAACCATTTCTCAAAATTTTCATAATAAGTTTTAAAAAATTTGCCTCTAGTACTGCATCTACTTTTTAAAAAATCTATCATTTTGAAGAACAACTTAATTTTTCAAAACGCGGACTATTTGGGTGACCTTTAGCACATGCACCCCTATAAAACCCATAATTTTGATTTTCCCAAAAAAATTTGTTTTGTAGCTCCTATTTTTGAGGGTTTCTTGCATGTCAGAGAAACTGTGTTTATGGAATGCACACCTATAGTGTAATCCTCAATCATAGTCAACAAAGTTTATCGATGGCCCACAAAAACTCAAACACGAGCGGTTTCATAAATGCGGCTATAACTCCACAAAAAATAAAAGTTTACGAAAGGTTATAGAAAATACACATATAGAATGCACAACTACAATATAATCCACAAGCGTAGTCACCAAAGGTTATACATGGCCCTCGAAAAATCAAAATCGAGCGGTTTGCTAAATGGGGCTATAACTGAACAAAAAATGAAGGTTCATGAAAGGTGATAAAAAATACACGTACATAATGGGCAACTACAGTGCAATCCATAAATAAGTTTTTGAAGAACAAATAAGTTTTTCAAAAAACAAATGATTTGGGTCGTTTTAGCGCACGGGCACCTAGAAAACCCATATTTTCGATTTTCCAAAAAAAAATTGTTTCCTAGATTCTATTTTGAGGGGTTTTAATTGTTGGTGAAAATTTAGTTTTTCGAAATAAGGACGATTTGGGTTTTCTCATAACGACATTCTCTACAAAACCCATTTCTTAGATTTTTCCATAAAAGATCCAAAAAATTTGCCTCTGTTACCTCTACTACTTCTACTTCTCAAAAAAATCTATCTTTTTCAAAAACTTATTTTTTCAAACAATGGACGATCTAGGTCTCTTTACCACATAGACACTGATAAAACCCATATCTTTTATTTTCCCCAAAAAACTTGTTTTGTAGATTCTATTTTTGTGGGGTTCTTGCATGTTCGTGAAAATTAATTTTTTGAAAAAAGGACGATCTGAGTCTACTCAAAACGAATTTCCCTACAAATCCCATTTTTCAGATTTTTCATAAAAAGATTCAAAAAAATTTCTACTTCTTAAAAAATCTATCATTTTCAAAAAAATAAATATTTTTTTTCAAAAAACGGACGATATGTGTCTTTAGCATATGAGCACCTATAAAGCCCATATTTCAATTTTCCCAAAAAGGAAATTGTTTCATGGATTCTATTTTTGAGGGGTTCTTGCATGTTGGTGAAAAATTAGTTTTCAAAAAAATCTATCTTTTTCAAAAACAACTTATTTTGTCAAAAAATGGACGATTAGGGTCTCTTGAGCACATGAGCACCTATAAAACCCATATTTTGATTTGCCAAAACAAATTGTTTGGTGGATTGTATTTTTGAGAAAAAATACTATATGGATTTACTCAGAATAAGTTATTTTTTCAAAAACTGTACGATCTGGGTCTCTTGAGCATACGAGTACCTATAAAACCCATATTTTCAATTTTCTCTAGAAAAATATTTTTGTAGATTCTATTTTTGAGGGGTTCTTGCATGTTGGTGAAAATATGTGTATAGAATGCACACCTATAGGGTAATGCATAATCGTAGTCACCAAAGTTTATCGATTGCCCACAAAAACTCAAACACGAGCAGTTTCATAAATGCGGCTATAATTGCACAAAAAATGAAGGTTCACGAAAGGTGATAGAAAATATGCCTATAGAATGCACAACTACAGTGTAATCCACAAGCGTAGTAATCAAAGTTGATCAATGACCTACAAAAATTGTCTTTGTTACCTATACTGCTTCTACTTTTCAAAAAAATCTATCTTTTAAAATGGACGATCTAAATCTCTTTAGCATACGAGCACCTATAAAATATTTTTGATTTTCCCAAAAAAAATTGTTTCATAGATTCTATTTTTAAGGGGTTCTTGCATGTTGGTGAAAAATTAGTTTTCGAAAAAATGACGATCTGGGTCTACTCATAATGACATTTTGTACAAAAACCATTTCTCAAAATTTTCATAATAAGTTTTAAAAAATTTGCCTCTAGTACTGCATCTACTTTTTAAAAAATCTATCATTTTGAAGAACAACTTAATTTTTCAAAACGCGGACTATTTGGGTGACCTTTAGCACATGCACCCCTATAAAACCCATAATTTTGATTTTCCCAAAAAAATTTGTTTTGTAGCTCCTATTTTTGAGGGTTTCTTGCATGTCAGAGAAACTGTGTTTATGGAATGCACACCTATAGTGTAATCCTCAATCATAGTCAACAAAGTTTATCGATGGCCCACAAAAACTCAAACACGAGCGGTTTCATAAATGCGGCTATAACTCCACAAAAAATAAAAGTTTACGAAAGGTTATAGAAAATACACATATAGAATGCACAACTACAATATAATCCACAAGCGTAGTCACCAAAGGTTATACATGGCCCTCGAAAAATCAAAATCGAGCGGTTTGCTAAATGGGGCTATAACTGAACAAAAAATGAAGGTTCATGAAAGGTGATAAAAAATACACGTACATAATGGGCAACTACAGTGCAATCCATAAATAAGTTTTTGAAGAACAAATAAGTTTTTCAAAAAACAAATGATTTGGGTCGTTTTAGCGCACGGGCACCTAGAAAACCCATATTTTCGATTTTCCAAAAAAAAATTGTTTCCTAGATTCTATTTTGAGGGGTTTTAATTGTTGGTGAAAATTTAGTTTTTCGAAATAAGGACGATTTGGGTTTTCTCATAACGACATTCTCTACAAAACCCATTTCTTAGATTTTTCCATAAAAGATCCAAAAAATTTGCCTCTGTTACCTCTACTACTTCTACTTCTCAAAAAAATCTATCTTTTTCAAAAACTTAGAACAATGGACGATCTAGGTTCTTTACCACATAGACACTGATAAAACCCATATCTTTTATTTTCCCCAAAAAACTTGTTTTGTAGATTCTATTTTTGTGGGGTTCTTGCATGTTCGTGAAAATTATTTTTTTGAAAAAAGGACGATCTGAGTCTACTCAAAACGAATTTCCCTACAAATCCCATTTTTCAGATTTTTCATAAAAAGATTCAAAAAAATTTCTACTTCTTAAAAAATCTATCATTTTCAAAAAAATAAATATTTTTTTTCAAAAAACGGACGATATGTGTCTTTAGCATATGAGCACCTATAAAGCCCATATTTCAATTTTCCCAAAAAGGAAATTGTTTCATGGATTCTATTTTTGAGGGGTTCTTGCATGTTGGTGAAAAATTAGTTTTCAAAAAAATCTATCTTTTTCAAAAACAACTTATTTTGTCAAAAAATGGACGATTAGGGTCTCTTGAGCACATGAGCACCTATAAAACCCATATTTTGATTTGCCAAAAAAAATTGTTTGGTGGATTGTATTTTTGAGAAAAAATACTATATGGATTTACTCAGAATAAGTTATTTTTTCAAAAACTGTACGATCTGGGTCTCTTGAGCATACGAGTACCTATAAAACCCATATTTTCAATTTTCTCTAGAAAAATATTTTTGTAGATTCTATTTTTGAGGGGTTCTTGCATGTTGGTGAAAATATGTGTATAGAATGCACACCTATAGGGTAATGCATAATCGTAGTCACCAAAGTTTATCGATTGCCCACAAAAACTCAAACACGAGCGGTTTCATAAATGCGGCTATAATTGCACAAAAAATGAAGGTTCACGAAAGGTGATAGAAAATATGCCTATAGAATGCACAACTACAGTGTAATCCACAAGCGTAGTAATCAAAGTTGATCAAAGATTAAAAAGATTAAAAAAAATTGTCTGTTATATCTACTGCTTCTACTTTTCAAAAAATGTCTTTTTGAAGAACAAAGACTGTTAGATTTTTCATAAAAAGATTAAAAAAAATTGTCTGTTATATCTACTGCATTCTATACGCATATTTTCTATCACCTTTCGCGAACCTTCATTTTTCGTTGAGTTATAGCCGCACTTAGGAAACCACTCATGTTTGAGTTTTCATGGGCCATCGATCAACTTTGATGACTACGAGTTTGGATTCAACTGTAGTTGTCCATTCTATACACATGTTTTCTATCGCCTTTCGTGAACCTTCATTTTTTGTTTGTTTTATACCCACATTTAAGAAACCACTCGAGTTTTCGTGGGCCATCGATCAACTTTCATGACTACACTTGTGGATTACATTGTATTGTGCATTCTATATGCATATTTTCTATCGCCTTTTGTGAAGCCTAATTTTTTCTTGGGTTATTGCCGTAATTAGCAAATCGCTCATGTTTGAGTTTTGAGAGCCATCGATCAACTTTGGTGACTACGATTGTGGATTGTACTATATTTTTGCATTTTGTACGGATATTTTTAATCACCTTTCACGAACCTTCATTTTTTGTTGAGTTATATCCGCATTAAGGGAAATGATTGTGTTTGAGTTTTTGTGGGCCATAAATCAACTTTCGTGACTATGATTGTGGATTGCACTGTAGTTGTCCATTTTGTACATGTTATTTCTATTGCCTTTCATGAACCTTCATTTTTTGTTGAGTTATAGCTGCATTTAGGAAACTGCTCAAGTTTGATTTTTTTGTGGGCCATCGATCACCCTTTCATGAACCTTCCTTTTTTGTTGAGTTATAGCCGCATTTATGAAACTGCTCATGTTTGAGTTTTTGTGGGCCTTCAATCAACTTGGGTGACTACAATTATGGGTTTGACTATAGTTGTGCATTATGTATGCATATTTTTCCTCGCCTTTGACGTAACTTTATTTTTTGTTGAGTTATAGCCGCATTTAGCAAAACGCTCATGTTTGAGTTTTCCCGTCTTGTAAATCAACTTTGGTGACTACGATTGTGGATTGCACTGCAGTTGTCAATACTATAAGTGTAGTTTCTATTGCCTTTCGCGAACATTCATTTTTTTTAGTAATACCTACATTTACAAAACCACTCGAGTTTGAGTTTTTGTGGGGCGTTGATAAACTTGCACTGTAGTTGTCAATTATGTAC
This sequence comes from Sequoia sempervirens, assembly GCA_007258455.2. Lineage (NCBI taxonomy): Eukaryota > Viridiplantae > Streptophyta > Pinopsida > Cupressales > Cupressaceae > Sequoia > Sequoia sempervirens. The sequence continues at coordinate 10,489 of VDFB02148680.1, read as the reverse complement.
GCATATTTTCTATTGCCTTTTGTGAACTTTCATTTTTTTTTAGTTATAGCTGGATTTAGGAAACCACACGTGTTTTAGTTTTCGTGGGCCACCGATCAACTTTGGTGACTAAGATTGTGGATTGTAATGTAGTGGTGCATTATGTACGCATATTTTTAATCGGCTTTGATGAACCTTTATTTTTCATTGAGTTATAGACGCACTTAGGAAACCGATCATGTTTAAGTTTTCGTGAGCCATTGATCAAGTTTAGTGACTACAATAATGGATTGCACTCTACTTGTCCATTATGTACGTGTATTTTCTATCGCCTTTCACGAAACTTCATTTTTTGTTGAGTTATAGTCGCATTTAGGAAACCGCTCGTGTTTGAGTTTTTAATGGGCCATCTTTAAACTTTGGGACTGCCATTGTGGATTGCACTATAGTTGTCCATTATGTACTCATATTTTCTATCGACTTTCCCGAACCATCGTGTTTTGTTCAGTTATAGCCGCATTTATGAAACCAGTCATGTTTGAGTTTTTTATGGGCAATAGATCAGCTTTAGTGACTACGATTATGGATTGTACTGTAGTTGTACATTTCGTACACATTTTTTTAATCACCTTCGCGAACCTTCATTTTTTCTTGACGTATAGCCGTATTTTGGAAAACGCTCGTGTTTGACTTTTCAAGGGCCATCGACCAACTTTGGTGACTAGGATTGTGAATTACATTGTAGTTGTGCATTGTATAAGTGTATTTTCTACTGTCTTTCGCGAACCTTCATTTTTTTTTTTTGTTATACCTACATTGAGGAAACCGCTCGTGTTTGAGTTTTCGTGGGCCATCAATCAACTTTGGTGACTGCAATTGTGGATTTTACTATAGTTGTCCATTTTGTATGCATATTTTCTATCGCCTTGTGCAAACCTTCATTTTTTGTTGAGTTATAGCCACATTTAGAAAACCGCTCATATTTGAGTTGTTTGTGGGCCATCGATCAACTTTGGTGACTATGATTATGGATTACACTGTAGTTTGACTGTAGTTGTGCATTTTGTGTGTATATTTTTAATCGTCTTTCAAGAACCTTCATTATTTGTTGAGTTATAGCTGCATTTAGTTATTTTTTGTGGGTCATCAATCAACTTTGGTGACTACGCTTGTGGATTACACTATAGTTGTCTATTCTATACGTGTATTTTCTATCGCCTTTCACGAAGTTTCATTTTTTGTTGAGTTATAGCTGCATTTGGGAAACTACTCGTGTTTGAGTTTTTGTCATCTATCGATCAAGTTTGGTGACTGCGATTTTGGATTTTACTGTAGTTTTCAATTCTATACACATTTTTAATCGCCTTTCACGAACCTTCATTTTTTGTTGACTTATAGCTGCATTTAGGAAAACACTCATGTTTGAATTTTTGTGTGCCATTGATCAACTCTTTTTACTACGATTGTCGATTACACTATAGTTGTGCATTGTATATGTGTATTTTCTATCGCCTTTCATGACCCTTCAAATTTTGTTGAGTTATAGCTGCATTTAGGAAAGCAATCATGTTTGAGTTTTTGTGGGCCATTAGTCAACTTTGGTGACTACGATTATGGATTGTAATGTAGTTGTGCATTCTATACTCGTATTTCCTATCGCCTTCGTGAACCTTCATTTTTTGTTTAGTTATAGCCACACTCAGGAAACCTCTCGTCTTTGAGTTTTCGTGGGCCATCGATCAACTTTGGTGACTACCATTGCAGATTGCATTGTAGTTGGCCATTATGTACATGTATTTTCTATTTTTTTTTGTGAGCCTTCATTTTTTGTTGAGTTATAGCCGCATTTGGGAAACCGGTCGAGTTTGAGTTTTCGTGGGCCATCGACCAACTTTGGTGATTACACTATACTTGTGCATTCTATAAGCGTATTTTTTATCAAATTTTTTTAACCTTCATTTTTTGTTGAGTTATAGCCACATTTAAGAAACCTCTCTTGTTTGATTTTTTCTTGGCCATCAATCAACTTTTATGAATACGGTTGTAGATTACACTATAATTGTGCATTCTATATGCGTATTTTCTATTACCTTGTGCGAACCTTCATTTCTTGTTGAGATATAGCCGCATTTAGGAGACCGCTCTTATTTGAGTTTTTCTTGGCCAACAACGAAAACGGTGACTACGATTGTGGATTACACTATTATTGTTTATTCTATGCACGTCTTTTTTATGGCCTTTCACGAAACTTTATTTTTTGAATCTTTTAAAGAAAAATATGAGAAATGAGTTTTGTAGAGAATGTCATTCTGAGTAAATCCGGATCATGCTTTTTTTGAAAAACTAATTTTTCACCAACATGCAAGAAGCCCTCAAAAGTAGAATCTATGAAACATTTTTTTTTTTGGGTAAATAAAAAATATTGGTGTTATAGGTGATCGTGTGCTAAAGAGATCCAGATCATCTGTTTTTTGAAAAAGATAGATTTTTTTGAAAAGTGGAAGCAATAGAGGTAACACAGGCAAATTGTTTGAATCTTTTTATGAAAAATCTGAGAAATGGGTTTTGTAGAGAATGTCATTTTGAGAAGACCCAGATCGTCCGTTTTTGAAAAAACTAATTTTTCACCAACGTGCAAGAATCCCTAAAGAATAGAATCTAGGAAACAATTTTTTTTGGAAAAGAAAAAATATGGGTTTTATAGGTGCCCGTGTGCTAAAAAGACCCAGATCGTTTGTTTTTTAAAAATATTTTTTGTTTTTCAAAAAGATAGATTTTTTTGAAAAGTAAAGCAGTAGAGATAACAAAGACAATTTTTTTGAATCTTTGTATGAAAAATCTGACAAATGGGTTTTCTAGAGAATGTAATTCTGAGAAGACTCAGGTTGTCCTTTTTTCAAAAAATTCATTTGTCACCAACATGCAAGAACCCCAAAAAATTAGAATCTATGAAACAATTGTTTTCGAAAATCGAAAATATCAGTTTTATAGGTGTTTGTGTGCTAAAGAGACCCAGATCGTCCATTTTCTGAAAAATAAGTTCTTAAAAAAGATAGTTTTTTTTTAAAAGTAAAAGCAATAGAAACTTTTTGAATCTTTTTATCAAAAATGGGATAAATGGGTTTTGTAGACAATGTCATTCTTAGTAGACCTAGATTGTCCTTTTTTCGAAAAACTAATGTTTCACTAACATGCAAGAACCCCTCAAAAATATAATGTACGAAACAATTTTTTTTGGGAAAATCAAAAATTTGAGTTTTATAGGTACTCCTGTGCTCAAGAGCCCCAGATCGTCCGATTTTTCAAAAAATAAATTATTTTGAGTAAATTCAGATCGTCTTTTTCTCAAAAAACTAATTTTTCACCAAAATACAAGGAGCCCTCAAAAATAGAATCCACGAAATAATTTTTTTTTGGGAAAATTGAAATATGGGTTTTATATTGTTTGTATGGTAAAGAGACCCAGATCATCCATTTTTTGAAAAAATTAGTTATTCTTGAAAATGATAGACTTTTTTGAAAAGTAGTAGTAGAGGTAACAGAGGCAAATTTTTTGAATCTTTTTTATGAAAAATCTGAGAAATGGATTTTGTAGAGAATGTCATTCTGAGTAAACCCATATCATCCGTTTATTTAAAAAGATAGTTTTTTTTTAAAAGCAAAAGCAGTAGAGGTAGTAGAGGCAATTTTTTTGAATCTTTCTATGAAAAATCCTATACACGTGTATAAAACCAATATTTTTTATTTTCCCAAAAGAATTTGTTGAGTTATAGCCCCACTTAGTAAAACCCTCGTGTTTGAGTTTTTGTGGGCCATTGATCAACTTTGGTGACTACGATTGTGGATTACACTATAGTTGTCCATTCTATACGCGTATTTTATATCATCTTTCGCAAACCTTCATTTTTCGTTGAGTTATAGCCGCGCTTAGGAAATTGCTTGTGTTTGAGTTTTCGTGCACCATTGATCAACTTTGATGACTACGATTGTGGATTGTATTGTAGTTGTCCATTTTCATGCATATTTTCTATCGCTTTTTGCGAACCTTTATTTTTTCTTGAGTTATAGCCGCATTTAGGAAATCGCTCAAGTTTTAGTTTTCGTGGGCCATCTATCAAATTTGGTGACTACATTTGTGGATTAGACTATACAATATTGGAGATCCATTCTGCATAGTCAATAGACCGAATGAATCCAACATCTAAAAGCTTCTTTAACTCTTCTTTAACCAATAATGCAAAATGTGGATGTATTTTTCTAAGTTTTTGCTTCACAGATTTTGCCCCTATGTTTATAGATAGATGATGCATTATTAGGTTAGGATCTAACCCTGGCACATTGGCATATGACCAAGTGAAGTATATTTGATTCTCCTTCAAGAACTCTTTGAATTTCAGTACTTCTTCCACTATTAATGATGCTGCAAGTTGCAAGATTTTTGGCTGCTCTGTTGTAATTATGTTGATTGATTCTTTGGGCTCAATCAAAATAGAAGATCTTTCTTGATAATGTTTGGGAAGAGTGTCAATTTTCTCATCCTTCAGTGCCTCAAAAAGGTTTTCACCATCGGATTCACTCTTTATTTTTCTCTTGTTGTGATCTACCACTGCCGTTTTTCGGTTTTCACCGATAGATCCATCTTTTATTTCATTTATTTTGCAGCTAAGAGAATTGACACCCTCCCTATCAAAATCTTGAGTATGAGATTCTTCGATGGAACACTTGTTATTAGATGAACAAAGGAAATTTACAATATCCTCATCATCATGGATAGGTGCATCGTTGTCCCAATCAATAAGTTCTAGATAAACTAAAGGTATGGGATCATTAGGTTGGGTAAGGTCTTGAGTTGTCAAAGTCATGACATGGCTGTCATTTTCATGATGGACAAGGTCTATGATGGTATTCTCTTGTCGATTATCAATCTCGTTAAAATTTGAATCATCCTCACTTGAGTCATCGTCATATCATGGTTCAAATTCAAGTGATTGTGTTCCCGAGCTTTCTCCTTGTATGAGAACAGGTGCATATTTGTGTATGGTATCAACTTATTTGTCTCTCCAAAATTCATCGTTATAGATGGTGTCCCATTCATATTAATTAGAATTAGTGTCTGAACTGTTCTGCAATTGGAAAACTGATCCAAAAAATTTTGGTAGATTGACATCTTCATGGGATTTATCTGAAATTGATTCTCCTTCATAAGTTTGTTGTGCTTGCTGTGAAGTTGACTCTTTTGTATCCTTACCATGTCCAAGTCCTGTTTTATCTTTTGAATGTATTGAAATAGGTTGAATTGGCTCAATGATTCCTTCTTTTCTTTTTCCTATAGGACCATTTCCTTCATAGCCCATTCTTTGCATGATAGTATACCCTTTACCATATTGTTCGATAGGTAACTTGATGTGCAAGAGAGATTCATCTTCATCTTTGTATAGCCAGCTTAGCATGTCCCTATCTTCGGCTTCTTCCTCAGTGGTGTTAGCTTTAATGAATTGTCCATCAAACTTTGTCTTTTAAATGTAGCTTGGTGTCAAGATTCTTCGTCAATTCTTGCAATTGGCCTTGTAGATCAGCAGAGCCTCCCTATTATATGGCACAAAAACGTCTTGAGTTGCTCGGAGATTTGAACAAGTTTGGGTGCTATTGTAGTCAGCTTGTATAGTTATTTCTTGTCCATCATATGGAAACTTGAGGCATTGATGGTACGTTGATGGTACCGCTTGCATATCATGAATCCATGGATGACCCAAAAGTATGTTATAGGAAAGATCACAATCTAGAACCTGACAAAAGGTATTTTCACAACAAGTCCCACTCTGATAGGTAGTTATTAGTCCCTTAGAAGCTCTTTCTTTCTTGTTTTCTTTTATATATATAAAAGAAAACAAGAAAGTATGTTATATATAAAAGGGGTAAAAACTTTATTGAAAGTCAGAAAGGAACATTACAAAGAAAGCAAAGGACCAAAGTCCCTAGAAACAACAAAAATAGAAAAATAGAACACAACCAAAGTCAGCCAATTCCAACACTAGCCTTATCCTCAGCAAGAACTCCCTCCAGCTTAGAGCAAAACTCTGGAGGTAAAAAACCCCCAATCCTTGATTCTCCAACCGTTTACATGCTCAGAAGCCCAGTTTGCCAAGCAATCAATAGCTCTATTCCATTCCCTCAGAATATGAACAAAAGTCACCATTTCCATGAACAAACTAACCTGTAGAATCTTTTGCACAATTATAGCCAACTGCCAATTGACCCCCTCCACTTTTTGCTCAATGAGCAAGTTGATCAAGACCTGGGAATCAGACTCAAAAATAATCCTTCTCGACCCCAAAGCTTGAGCCCTCTCAAAGGCGTAAAGGATTTCCAAACCCTCCATAACGTTGATAGTCTTCGACCCCTCATGGATTGAAATCGAAAAACCATCGAACCTAAAGAATCCCTGCCAATCCTCCCAATACCAGCAGGTCCTGGATTTCCCTTGGAAGAGCCCTCAGTATTAATCTTCAGAACCCCATCAGGCGGGAATTGTCAGCTGCCCATCCTATGAACTTTTTACTTCGCCTTCCGTCCTCTCCTGACACAAGAAGAAGTCATAGAAAACCCCTGAATCCCCAATCTCTCCACCACCTCAACATCCCTTTTCTCCAACAGAAAGCTCACAGCACACTTAGCCTCCACCATCTCCTGAATCATGCTCAAAATTCTCTGCTAAACTTGTTGCACAAGCTTCTTCTCACCAAGAAAAATACGTCTATTTTGTTCGAACCAAATTTTCCACAACAGAAAGATAGGCCCCACGAACCACACTTCCCATAAGAAAGAGGTCATAGAGGGAGGTCTACCAACACTATTCGAAAATTCAGTCAAGGAGGAAGCATGAACATAGGGCCTTCGTCAAACACCCCACCAAAAATGCAAAATCTAGATAGCAAAAGGACAACGGAAAAACAAGTGAGAAGACTCCTCAGCAACCCCACACAAAACACAAACAGAAGGGCCTTGGAAACCCCTCTTCTTGATATTGTCCGAAGTCAAACAGTTATTCCTTGTCAACAGCCAGACAAAGCAATTACACTTTGGCTAGGAGAACTTGCTCCAGACCTACTTCCACCACTAAACTTCCTCCCCAATCACCCTGTGGGAAGATAACACTTTATATCTAGAGGCAACAGTATAGACACCCATAGGATGGGGAGCCCAAGCAAGCAGATCTTCCTCTTGGAGAGAACTACATCATCGACTGGAAAGAACACTTTGCAACACAACACAATCCTCTTGCTAACCAACATCCGGCCAAACATCAGGAGACTTCCATCTAGCCAACTCAAGCTACCTGGAAGAAGAGAATGATTTAAAGTCACTCACTTGTGACCAACCAACCTCAAGAAACCTCTAGCAAAGATTCAATAAATTAAGATACTGAGAGATGAGAGGAGGAGAGCCATCCCAGGAATCAAACCAGAATTGGGCTTCGGTCCCCTACTTGCAGATCCAAAATAAACCATCCTTAATAAGAGCAGCCCCATTTTTTAGGGTCCCCCAAATCACCGAAGCCTTCCCAACAAGGGGATACCGAGGAATATCACCCTGAGGAATCCCTAAGAAGTATTTTTGGGATAGGACCCTGGCCCAAATCTTATCCTGCTCAATGCACCACCGCCAATACAGCTTCGTAGCCAGCGCCACCCCAGTCAAAGCCGACTATCGTAATCCAAGACCTCCATACTGCTTCGGGCTACAAACAACCTCCCATCAAACCAAACTCCATTTAGAAGACATCAAGCTACCAGCCCATAAGAACTACCTAGCCATAGAATCAAATTGCTTAACAAAGCTCCCAGGGGCAACCTGGAGCATGCATCTATAAATAGGCAAATTCTGCACCACATACTTGATTAGTTGAACACGCCCAACAAAAGATAACCACCTATGAGTCCAGTGATTAACTTTTACCTGAAATTTTATCCAAAATACTCTTCCAAGACTCCCTAGGCAATCGCCCAACAGAGATAGGTCAAAGGAAGATTCCCAATTTGAAATCTCAAGGTCTGAGCTATCCGCTATTAGATGAGGCCCAGAGTATTAAAAAAGAAGATGGAAGAGTTATCTTCATTAATCAATTGTCTTGAGGTAGTTAGGTACACATCCAACACCCTACGAATATTGGCAGCTTCTCGCATTGTAGCCTTTCCCATCAGAGCAGTATCATCCACAAACTGTAGGTGCGACTGTGGAGGCAAGTCACCACCCCACAACGAACCCTGAATTAAACAAACCTCCACATTTCTTCTACTCAATCGCCCCAAACCTTTAGCAAAGGGAAGAAACAGATATGGAGAGAGGGGATCCCCCTGACGAAGCCCCCTAGACGCACCAAATAACTCAGAGTGCTCTCCATTAATAATCACAAAGAAAGATACTGAAGTAACGCAACTCATAACCCAATGAATCCAATCTTCCCCGAAACCAAAGACATTGAGGACCTTTTGAAGGAAGGACCATTTGACCCTGTCATAAGCCTTAGCCATATCCAGCTTAATGAACATCATGTTTTCTTTGGATCTGGCCATAGAATGAATGGTATCAGTTGCAATAACAATCCCATCCAAAATTTCCTACACATCACAAAACCACTCTGCTCCTCAGAGATCAACTCCTTAAGCCCCTTTTTTAACCTGTCAGCAATTAACTTAGAGATAACTTTATAAATGACATTGCAAAGAGAAATGGGGCAGAATTGACTTAACCTATTAGCCCCATCACACTTGGGAATGAGGGCAAGAAAGGTAGAATTTAAAGCCCTTAGCAACTGCTTGTTCCACTGAGATTCTTGAACAACAGCCAAAAGATCCATCTTGATAATATCCTAGAATTCTTGGAAAAACACCACCGGGAAGCCATCAGGTCCAGGAGCTTTCCCTTTCTTCATCTGGAAAATAGTCCCCTCAAGCTCCTCCAACATGATATTACTCATAAGAAGCTCATTCATTTCTCTAGAAACTAGAGGGGGGATACAAGAAAGAACCTGGGCTTCTTCAAGAGACCCCCAATGAGAATCCTCCCGAAAAAGAGAGGAAAAATAATGCATTGCCTCTCTCAAGATCTCAGGAAAGGAGGAAAGTTGCTCACCCTGGTCATTCACCAAAATCGAAATAGAATTGCCTTGCCTCTTGGATTTCACCGAATTGAAGAAAAAAGCAGTGTTTTTATCCCCTTTCTGAAGCCAATCTATCCGCACCTTTTGTTTCCAATACATTTCCTCTCGTAGCTCGCACTCCTCCAGAGCTTTCAAAGCCTGAGCCTCCTCCTGAAGAAAAACCTCAGTCACCCCACATCACCCCACCCTCCCTTATCAATATTGTGATACCATTGAATTCATTCTGAGCAAATGCCTTAGCATGAAAGATGTTCCCAAAGCAATGAAGATTCCACTGCTTGAGCTGATATTTCACATACTGAAGAAGTTTAGCAAAGGTGTACATTGCCGTACCGAAAGCAGGTCTACCATGTCTCCACCAGTCAGCCACATGATCATACAGAGATTGGTCCCAGAACCACATGAGTTGAAATCTAAAAGAAGGAGAATGAGGCACCCGACTTGACACAATAGCCAGCTTGATAGGCTAGTGGTCAGATCCTCTCCAATCCAAAATTTCAAAACAAGAAGACCACATACCACCAATCCAGTAACATGAAAACAAGAAGCGGTCGAATCTCTCCGCAATACAATTATCCCCAACCATGCGATTGTTCCAAGTAAACTGACCATTACTGGGCTTAATATCCACTAAATTCAAAGCATCAATGTTATCACACAGGAGCCTCGTAGAGGGCTCCAACTGCGCAGTACCCCGACGCTTCTCAGCCAACTCAGTGACAGTATTAAAATCTGTGGCTAGGATCCAAGGATTGAAAGGACCCAAACTGCGGACAAACCAAATATGGGACAATAGAGACTACTTACCCCGAAGATCAATAGGAGCATAGATATTAGAAAGGAGCAGCATCTCCCCTATCTCAAAGCTCTATCATAGACATAGCAAATTTAGAGGACCCACCAAAGAGGACAGATCTTTTGCGGGTTCCATAAACAAGCTATGCCCCCAGAAGACCCATGAGCACCAATGCACTGACACTCCCCCTTCCACCACAACTTAGGTGCCAAACTAAACATATTATCCACTGATAGCTTGGTCTCCTACAGAAAAGGAATATCAAGACCATGTTTCCTAACCAAATCATGAACTATTTTTTATCGAGGGCCACTGTTCAAGCCCCTTACATTCCATGATAATATAATCATTTCAAGGGGTTTGAAAAAAGAGAAGCCATAGTCTTTACCGACCTTGACTCCACCAAAGTCTCACCTATCAACTTGATCTTTTCTAGATCCTTCTTTCTACCAAGTTTGGCATGTTTCTCCGCCCCACCTTTCTTAGGATCTCTCTGTAAAAGGCCCAACTGAGGAGAGGGTTTATTGCACTTAGTCACATTCGGACATACGATT